>JADRCD010181808.1:6468-70416 GCA_019843815.1 Montemys delectorum
TAGAGGCAGGCGGATTTCTGAGTTTGAGGCCAGCCTGGTCTACAGAGTGAGTTCCAGGACAGCCAGGGCTATACAGAGAAACTCTGTCTCGGAAAAAAAAAAAAAGTTTGAACAAAGTCACAGTAGCCTGAACTCAGGATATTGCAGGCTTGGTTCCTGGATCCTTCCTGGTTCTTTACCTGTTCCAGCTTCTGGAAGCACCTATATCTCCAGGCTTACACTTTACAGGGCCCTATGCCTACAGTAGGATCATTGGAGGATCAAGAATAAACTACTTCCTTTGCATGGTAGGCCCCAGAATCAGGACAGGACTTCAGGGCCATGTAAATGAAGGATAGGATTCAGAAGGAGGTAGAAACACAACTGTTATGAATCAAAGAAACAGAAATTGCTATTTAGAACCTTTTGCTGTTCTGAGGTTCAAGCACTGGTTGGTCCCAGAACAGGAAGCAGAAGAATCATTAAGAACTAACAAAGGCCTGTGTGCTCTCCCTTGACAATCTCATATCTATGCTCCAAAGGAAACTCATAAGCACAGGGTTATGGGATGTCAAAGCTAGCGACCACAGGTTAGCCAGAGACTAGCTGTAGGGAGTTGAATGTCATGATTAAAAAGACACTGGCACAATCTTGATGAACATGCTACACAGAAGTGTTTGTCTCACCTTTTCTACATTTTTTGATATTTAAAAACATAGTCTCAATAGCATTCATTTTATAGTCATAGGGAAATCCTTTTAAAAACTGGTATGGGGAAAGATTTTAACTGCTTTAAGAAATCATGGCCCCACTAAGAGACTCTGGGTGGGACTTGCTCACCACACATTCCAGAGAACAACACAGGCTCTCTGTTCTGACCTAGAATACTCAGAACCTTCCAGAAGTAGGATTCATGGGCTGTGGGTCAAAAACTATTGGGTGCTGACAGTACAACATAACTACTGTGTGCTCACAGTACAACATAACTATTGCATGCTCACAATACAACATAACTATTGGGTGCTCACAATGCAACATAACTATTGGGTGCTCACAATACAACATAACAACTATTGGGTGCTCACAGTACAACATAACTATTGGGTGCTCACAGTACAACATAACTATTGGGTGCTCACAGTACAACATACCTGTAGGAGTCAGAGTTTAAACCTAAGTGGCAAGTCAGGCAGAAGAAGGCTGGAGGCTGGAGGAATAGTGTTACCACTCTGGCAGGCTGTGGAAACTTCTAGAAGGTGGAGTACTGGTAACCCTGGGGATAGGGGAGGAGCACCAATGGTAGAGGTCAGGTCAGCCTGGCTCATGAAGGCAGCAATGGTAATGCCACAGCAGGTGACCTGCAGGCAGATCTGTTAGTCTGTGGCTCTAAGTTCTTAGGGCAAGCAAAGCATTCCTTTTCTCTACCACAGAGGCACCACATTAGGCCACTTTTCCTAAGAAAAATGTGATGACCAAAGCTTGTGATCAATTTTAAGAGGCCAAAATGATGAATATTTTCTTGGGAAAACTGCTTATCTACTCCCAGGCAGGCAGGCAGAAGAGAAATCCTAGGATTGATAGGGCCTATATGAGGTTAGCTCACCTACCTGGACTTCTGGCTACCCGGGGACCAGATCAATATGAAATGAACAGAGCAAAATAGGGACACAGCTCGATATTTCCCTCATCCTAGTGTCCCACAGGGTGGGTGGGTTCTACTGTATTCCTGTGGCATGTCACATTCTTCCTCCTAAGCAGGTACCACAAGGCAGGAAATGAGGTCCAGGATATATCAGGGACTGGCTGGAAGTGGGGGGGGGGGAGGGGACAGAGCAAGGGTAGGGACAGTGCAGGGGTGGGTTTGCCCGTTTGCCAAGGAGAAGTAGCCAGCCACCACTGAACGCCTTGAGGCGTACAGCCATTAGAAGAAGGCCTAACCAGCACTCATGAATGTTTCCACTTCCTCTCTGTAACATGAAGACCCAGTTGGTGAGGATGGAGAGGGTCACATGTACAGGAGACTGTCCTTGTATCATGAACTTGGCAAGTCACAGCCTCCCAAAGAAGCTGGACTCTCCCAGTGTGCTTGAGGAACTGGGAAGAGCCACACAGTTCTCAGAGCTTGACCAGAATGTAGCAACTCTAAGAACAGCACCTGTGAGCTGAACACAGACAGGAGATACAATCAACAGTGAGGTCTGGTCCATAGGTTTAAAAGAGAAAAGGAAGAAGAACTACAGTGTGTGATCTTGGCACCTCTAGCCCAGGACTTAGGTTAAGGCAACAGGAAAGGGAGCAAGAGTAGGCAGGAAAGGGACAGGGGACAGTGCAAAGAGAGCAGACAGTATGGGGGAGGGGGGAAGGGGTGGACAGTAGAGAAAACAGTACTAGCAAGGCACAGAGACAGTACAGGGATCGGGTCAGCGGGATGAAGGAAAAGGCAGCAGAGAGGATGTTGCAGGAGAAGGGGACAGTGCAGAGATCAAAGGATAGTGAAATGGACAGTACAGAGAGGTGGGACAGTGAGAGAGATGGGGACAGTACAGGGGTAGGACACAAAGCAGATGGAAGAAACAAGAGAAAGGGACAAAGGAGGCAGAAGCCAGTCCAGGGAAAGGAAACAGTTGGGGGCTGTGTATGGGACTGGAACAAGGGAGGGGGAGGGCCATAAAGGGGAGAAGGGTATGGAAGGAGGGGAGAGTACAGAAGGGGGCAGTATGAAGGCAGTAAAGTATGTGAATATTGGTAAAAAATGGTGAAATTTGGGGCACAGGTGGGCCAGGACTTGAGCGTCTACATTGCTCCCCTCAAAGGAGTCAGAGAGTGTGCCCACTACTTCATGGTGTATATTCTCTGGGGAGGCAGCTTTCACCCAATATGATGGCTCTTCCTCAACTCTGGTTCTGTTTCAGTAATAACCAGCCTCAGCCATGGAAAAAGAAACTCCTACAAGGAACCAGGTGTCCACCTACACATATCTGTTAAATATAAGTTGTCTACAAGTGATGTCAGTACCTTTCAGCCTCTTGGGCCCTGCCAGCTCCAGCAAAGGTTCTATCAAAGAGTCCACTTTCACACCTGGGAAGCCTTGCTCTCTCTCATCTTGTGCAAGCAGCCTCACTCCCTGTTGCCACTCACCTGAATCAAGCAAAGCTGACCCCAATCTCCTGCAGAGATAGGTGGTGGCCAGCACACCAATCCTGTTCTGCAGCTTCCCTGTAGGCTGAGAGGAGGAACTGGGAGGGGCTCAACTGGGCAAGGCATCTGTGTGACCTAGTCCTGCTAGCATAAGGTATCGTAATCACCAGCCATGGTGGGGCCCAGCCCTTCACAAACTACTACTTCGCATCCTCACCCATGGGCACCTGCTTCTTGTTGTGACCTGCAGACCTGTACCAGCGCAAATTGAGCTGGCACATACTAGAGTGTGCACACCTAAACTAGCACATCAGCTTGGTGCTCATTGGCTATATCAATCTCTCCTAGGCCTTGCCTCAGAAGCTGCATGGGAAGAAGCACCTGCTGAATAAATAAACACAATTATTGGGTCTGTTTACCCCTGAGGCCCAGAGCTGGAGGGGGAGGGGATACCCCAACATGTCTTAGGAACGAGTAAGGGCCACAGAGTTGTCAGAACTTGAGCAGGAGGCAGCAACTCCAAGAACCGATGAAGTCCCAGCCAGGACTCTAACAGGACAGGGCCCATGAGCTGAAATGCAGGCCACCCCCAGCTCCCTATATTGGAACGAATACTCTTTGGGTTTTTTGTTTTGTTTTGTTTTTAAGTGTGTGTGTGTGTGTGTGTGAAGAGGTTGCTAGATCCCCTGGAATTGTAGCTATAAGCCACTTAAGATGAATTCCCAACATGAGAATTGAACACAGGTCCTTTGTAAGAGAAGCAAGTGCCTAACCACTGAATCTCTCTCCAGATTTGATATTTTTTTTGTAGCCTTTGCCTCTGACCTAAATGGAAATAGAGTAAATTTCAGGTAAAGATGAGGTCACCAGGGTGGGCCTAAATCAAGGATCTGTAACCTCCCAAGACAGAAATTTGACACAGACCCACACATACAAGGCAGAAGACACATGGCAGGGAAAGCAACACCAACACCAGAGTAAAATTGTCACAAGTCAGGGATTCCTGGAGTCACCAGAAGCTATAAAGTCTCTCCAGGAGTCTCCAGAGGAAATGTGATTCTACTCACACCCATTCTGGCTTCCAGTACTGTATGAAGGAAAGCCTGTTGTTTAAACTTCAATTTGTGGAGATTTTCCTACCGTAAAGAAAACCCACACCCTCTGAAGAAATGGGCCATTAAGTAGGTTAGTTCCTTAGTATTGGGGGACTTGCTGTGTGCATTTGGGGAAACTCGGGGTCAAAGGACAAGACTGGTTCAGTGGGAAAGGTGTGGACAGATGCAGAAAGCAACAGTGGCCTGGTAGGAGCAAGGGAGGAGCAAGGGAGGAGCACGTGCCTAAAGCCAGGCAGCACCATCTAGAATTGTCCAGTGAGCAAAAGGTCTTGGGACAGCAGGACACAGCTGAACAGAGAAGGTTCAATGCAGGGACCCTTCTGATGGGTTAAGATGGATGTAATATTGGGCTCAGATCCTGGTCTTTACTCTCTGGAATGAAAGCAGTCTCCATACAGTCTGGAAAGATGGTCTTTTAAAATAGAAAATAAAACGAAGGGAAAATTAAAAAGTATTTGTTCCATACATTTCTATCACAAGAATAACAAGGCTGAGCCATAGCCATAGAAGATCCGTAACCATCACTAGCTCCCACCGATATATCATAACCTAGCTCCCACAACAATATATCAGGCCAAATCCAGTGGCTGAAAATAACTTTGTAAAAACACTATTAAAAAGGCACACCAAGGCATCTTTTACAAAAAAATATAATAACTTAGTTTGCATTTTACAGCACTTCCAATGGGTCAGGGCATCCTTGGCTGGGACCTAAGGGGTCAGAGCAGTATGTACCTTCCCAGTTCAAGCACCAGGCTGGGCCCATGCCACCAGTCTGCAATCCCTATCAGGATTTGATAGAGCAACTGAGACCACAAACCATGGCTCATTTGAAGGACAGCATGTGTCAACCTGCAAGTCACTCCATATTGATCTCACAGGGGTTTATGCCCATTTCTTCTGCTTTCCTGTACATCCTTTGAAAGTCACTAAAGCGTGGGGCACATCCAAGTTGTGCCTCCCCAAAGTGCACATGTCCAGTGAAGAGGAATTCCCCATGCCCTGGTCGTACTCCACACTGCAGCAGTGTTGTGACATGGCCCAGCCAGTGGCCACTGTCCTCAGGAGCTGGCTGGAAGACCCTGATCTTCTGCCTGTGAAGCCTGCTCACCCGCAGGTAGATGACTGACACTTGCTGTTCTGGTACATGGGTGACATCCTCGATGAAGCCTCGGACAACTGTAGAAGAAGAAGTCAGAGGTCAGCAAATCTAATGGGCTCTGTCAGCAATGGCAGGCACACAGCACTTGCCACCCTGGGCATGTCCCTGGCTGTCAAAGGTATTAGAACTGGACATGAACCTGCTCTAGTCACACAGCAGCCTTTCGAAAGCTCAATGATAAGCAGAAGTCTGTGGTATTGATACTGTCAGACAAAGATATTCCACTGGGCACGGCTACACAGCACATGCTCTCCAGGTAAGAACAAGAAAATAAGCAAAATGACCTGCAGTTCTGAGTCCCATTAGGTGTCACAGTGTAGCTCAAAGGATAAGAATGATGAGAAAGGAGGTGACAGGGAGCAACTTGTATTAGGTAGTTGGATAGGGCCTGGGGAGTGGAACAGTAAGGAGTCGAGATTCCACCGAGTGATAGCTCTTGGCTTTTGGATGAGGGTTTGAGCACAGCCAGCCGGACCTCAGCTTAATGTGACCACTTTCATGGCAGCAGTGCAGCAAGGACTACCCCTGGTCTAAGAAGAGTACTGTGAAAATATTCTAGCTAGGAACCTCCGACCCTTAGAAAACATCCCTGACTCCAAAGGGGCTTTCAGAACCCCAACCGCCTGGATGAAGAACGAGCCGAGCTCTGAGCTGGGGCTGGCACAGGGACACACCAGGCTGCCCTCTGAACTATGTTCCCAGAGTACTTCTGAAAATTTACTGGGAACTGAAGGACTTCCAGAGTCCCCAAGATGTTGTGAGCTGCTGTGCACAGGGAGACCTAGAGTGCAAACACCAACTCTGCCTGCATGCATGGTGTGCAGACTCACCTTAGTGTATACACGATGCACTACTCCCTGTGACTGTAGGGTGAAGCCAGGTTCAGCAGCTTCAGCAACCCACGCCCCCATACACACACACATAAAAGAAATCAATGCTGACTTGGGAAAGCCCTCAGACACTGGAAAGACAACCACAGGAGCAGACTTACCAAAGTCACTGGTACAGATGGCAAGGAGGACCTCAGTGTCACTGCAAGGCCGACAGGGGGCTGAGAAGAAAGAACAGGGTGACAATACAGCCCAGACAACACTGCTTAGTCACCTACCCTCCCCAATCCTGACACAGCCGAATACCAAAGACCTGACTCCCTGGCCTACATGTGAAGGTGCATGGTTGAGAGAGATAAAATCATGGTAAGACCTCTGGCCAACTCCAACTCTACCATAGGAGTGATCAGTAAAGAAGGAGGCAGAAGGCCAACTTCTGTCAAGCCAGCCATTAATTCCAAGGGATCGTTTGGCCCTCTTAGCTCATACTGTAGCTGCAATACCATGTGTCCAGACAAAGAGAAGGAGCCCCATGCCACTCATTTTGTTAGTGTAGCTCCAAATAAACAACTCTACTCATTTAAACAGCAATAAAAAACAAAATTGTTCTTACAAGCCCGTGATAATGCAAAACCAACCCCAAGATGAACTGAAACCACAAGTGGATACTACCCAACCAAGGTACTTCCTGCAGCTTCCACACCCACAACATAATATGGTGTGAGTATCTCAATGCAAAGCAGACCCCCTACCCCAAAGGAGAATCTCACTCAGCCCATTTGCCCTGGGATTTTCTTAGAAGAACCAAGGCTAAGCATCTGCAAAGGGAGTGTTGACTGGAGTGTGTGAGAGTGGGCATGTTTGGGATATGGTCTGTCTGCTGTGGATATGGGCTCTTGGGCTGGAGCCATCAGTTTAGCCCCTACTCTAGGCCTCATTGAGCCTTGGGACAAGTTATATACTATAAGAGCTCATCAAATTGAGTCTTATTCATAGGACTTAGGCTTGAGACACTCAGAACCTGGGGCCTGGCATCCTACAGAGAGCCCAGAGATACATATACTCTTAGAATGTGCTCCCTCACTGGTCAACTACGTATATAACTCATTTCTCTAGTAATAGCCACCTCCTGCCCTTCACCTCACTTCCCCTGGTGTGAAACAGAAACTCTAGCTCAGCAGCGTCTCTACAAACCAGAGTAGATTCAAGAAGATGGAAGCTTGTTATCTGCTGTGAATTATGTCTCAAGGCTTTATCCTCAGTTTCCTGCTTTGGGCCCAAGTTCTCCAATAAACAGAAACCCTGTGGAATGACATCGCAGACAAATTTCCCTGTAGCCATTCTCCTGCAAAGGATTTGAGGAAGTCCTTGTCTTAGGGCTCCTTGGTCCTGGAAGAAGTTAATGCTATCTACATGCCTAGAGGCCACATACCCTGACTCTAAGTGCTGGTGACTTGGCCCCAAGGGACCCAAGACTCCACTCCTGTGGGTGGAAGGTAAGCAAGCCGAGTATTTCCAGGCCATTGAGAAAAGCCTTATCAGTTCCTGAAGGAGTAAACCTGAGACAGAGTCTTGGGGTTTACAGTGTCCTAATCAAGCACAGCTCTCTGTGGACCCTTGATCCGGGTGTGTCCGGGGCCCTATCCTTTGGACCTACCCCAGAAAGGGGGGTGGGGTGCCTTCCAGCCAAGCACTTGCTGACTCACCCACCCACTCACCTGCAAGCACTTTTGCTTCTATTTAGTTATCAAAAAAGGGAGAAGTCGACAAACAAGTACAACCTGTTGGCATCAGCACAGCCCATCAGAAAATGAAACACTCCCACCCGCATGCCAGTTTCACGGTCCTGAAACCTCTGCTGGGGAGACCTGGACAGAATGACTCCTGGAAGTTGGTTTGCTGGTCCCTTGGATGTCCACCCTCAACTCAGGCTGCCCTGCAGCCCCTTTCCTTCCTGTGATATTTGCTTGGGTCACCACAGTTCCTACCACTGATATCACTTGAACCTCAACACTGAAGCTGCTGAGGTGTGTGGCTTTTGTAACATGCTGCTTATTCTCACACTGACTAAGAACCAGTGCTCATACTATATGGGCACACAAGGGTTGATCTGGAGCATAGACAGGGCCTGGCGATACAGGATACCTCAGGGACTAACATTTTGGGCAACATTAGATTCAGAGCACAGTACTCTGGGGAGTCAACCATAGTTGGTACCTGGCCTGTGACCACAGTCTACCTGAGGGCCCACTTCAGGAGGAAGGACAGCAGATGTTAGGGAAAAGGTTAAGTGTTCAGGCCACATAGTGTTTAGAGTTGGAGGCAAGGGTCCCCAGAAGTCTCTCTAAAGCACCTCAAAATGAAGAGTTAACTAAGTTGAACCAGGGCTGCTCCTTCCAATGGAGAGGAGGGGAAGGGCAGTGATCCCAGGCCTAGGCATGAAGCCTGAAACAAGTCCCTAAGTTTTGACCTCTCTGTGAGTTATATGTGCAGGGCCCTCAGCTGCTAGCTGCAGAGAACACATAGAGACCACCCCCTGTGGCCTGGCTCACAACTTTGCCTGCAGGAAATGCACCTTTGTCAGGCTAGGTGCCTGCAAACATGTGCAAGCCTCAAGGAATCGGCACCACGAGTGACAACTGAGCTAGTGGCCCACCTGAAGGCATCCTTGTCCTAATTCTGAGCTTCATTTTTGCAGAAACTGAATGTGGATACTAAGGACCTCCATCTAGGAAGATTTCAAGTTCATAACAGCTGTAGAATGTGCTGACTGCAGATGCTGACATCGCATTTCCTGGGAGCCACTTTGGAAATCAGACAGGAAAGTACATAAAAGGAACTAAATGAGGATAAAGAAAACAAGATCTAAGCCTCCTGGGGACAGATTCAGGTGAGGGCTCATCCTGGGCGCAGTTGCCAGAAAGCAGGGAGAGCAAACACAGGCAAGAAGAGCTGGATGCTAAGAAGGTCTGCAGAGCTTGTAAGCCAGGCCAACTGGTGTGTGTGTGGGCAGCACTGTCTAATGAGAACAGCCAGAATGGCACATATAGTTCCAAAACAAAAATCTTACACACTGAAGCCCTTTAAGGTCTCTAGTATACCTTATGATAGGCGGAAAGTACAGTGGTTTACCAGGAGCAGAGAAGCAAGACACACCTGGGCAAAGTAGGCAAGGAGCTAAGGCCTAGGCTTCTTCAATGATCACCACTACCAGGTGCCACCCAAAGGACAATGTGATCAAAGGGTTCCCTGAACCGTTCATCCTTGCAAGAAGTCAGTGAGGACCACACTGTTCTTTACCCAAGGCTGAGAGAGGACTAAGATGAAAAAATAATCCCAGGAAAACCACAGTGGCCTGAGAAACCCAAGGCAGGAACTGACCAGAGGATGCAGAACTCCAAAGAACGTGCCCTTTGCTCTTCAGCTTCTGGGGCACAATGCTTCCTTCCACTTCAAGAAATGACCACTACTGGGCATGGTGATGCACATCTTTAATCCCAGCACCAAACTCTGTGAGTTTGAGGATAGCCTTGTCTGTATAGCAAGTTCTAGGATGGCCAAAGCTACATAATAGAGAGACCCTGTTCTCAACAGAACAAACAAATAAGCAAACAAAGACATGGCCTTCAACCCTCACACCATCAGGGGCATGCCCAAACTCTGAGTCTACAAAATGGACCTGAGCAGTGGGGCTCCATGCAGCATCTCAAGCCTATTAGCAACAAGCAGAGCAGGATTTAGCGAGAATACGCTCAGAAGCAGCAGGCTCCACCCTGAGTCCAATGAGCCACTGACAACAATAACAATGAAAAGTATCCTGCTGCCCTCCTCTTCAGTGTGTGTCTGAAATGCCATTGTTGCCACCAACCCCCTCACTTGACACCTCCTCCCAGAGTTCCACAGCAATGGCCAAGGTCATGAGCTCACCATGATGGAATGGAACCAGTACACATCCCAGCTGTACCTGTCCCCTGAACCAGACACAATCTCACCCTTGCTGGTCACCCCACAATCATTTCTCCTACATAGCTCAACAAAGAGAGGTCAGCCTCCAGATGCAGTTTTATCTGTAGTCAGAGGTAGGGCCTTCACTATTCTGCCAGATTTCCCTAAGCATCAGAAGTAGTTCCACTAGCCATATATCCTGAACAAGAACAGAGGAGCAGCAGATGCAGGGCAAGCAGCCAAATCCAGCATGTTGGGGTCCTAGGTGCTGGGATCACCTCTCATGTAAGGGACAGCACTATACCTCACTGCTCTGGTCTTTTAACATTTTGATGCAGGTCACAAGACAACTATACAATCCAAGTAAACATGAAGCTAACACTGTAGACACTCTCATGGACCTATCCTGGAGCAGTGGCAGGTTCTCTCCTTTCTGGGTGGGGATCAAGGCTCACCTGCACATGTGTACATTCTCTCATATACTCTTGTCTGGTTTCCAACCCATGGCACCACAGTTCTCTTGAGTCAGCACAAATGACAACTGATTCATTTAAGAGCTTGTCTGTCTCTGGCATAACCATCCAGGTCAGGTATGCTCTTCCTTCTCCGATGACACTGCCTTAGTTCTGTCTTACATCTCATTTCTGAAGCTGCACCAAGGCCAAAGCAAGAAAAAAGGGAAAGCCTGCCACTGGCCATAGAACCCTTGGAAGCTGTCCCAATCTGAGCTGGACAATGGCCAGCACTAACATTTCACATTATATATCCACCCTTTTCTTAAGCACTAACAGCTTAGGAGCCCTCATTCTCCAAGAAAGCCAATTGTTCAGGCTGAGACCATCTAACCCTGGGACTCAGGCAGTACTCCCTAGGATGGGTGATACCCAGGTCTGGGTAATACTGGTTTCTATGCCCATTTTCAGGCAATGTAGACTTGGGTCAGAGCTCATAAACCACCTCAGTCTGAGTCCCTGCCCTGAGTTGTGATAGTCACTATGCAGTGTCTGACATTGACAAAGTGTGCAAAATCACTGCAGGTTTGCTTTCACACACATCCAGGGCCAAGCAGGTGTTTGTTTTAGGATAATGAGGGAACCCTGAGGCTCAAACACAGCAAAGTCCTAGGCACAGGGATAGCATGACGTTTTACCTGGGACACTGCCTTGTCTGAGACCCTGTGGCCTGAAAGGTACATAGAATACTGAAAATAGGACTACAGCTACATACCTATGCCAGGCTACTGCCTTCCTGAAATTCCAGGAACACCTGAGGGGACTCAACTGACCCTTACAGATCTCCCTCTCTTAGCTTGGAGGTGTGGACACAGAGACAGCAGACAGTAAAAGAGAAGAGAGAGGGAAGTTTTGGTGACCTACCAGTCAACCTCATTTATAAGCAAAGAAGTTAAGACCCTGACGGATCAGAGCATAAGAGGTGAGACTTGACTTCTACCACTGTGGGTTGACATCTCTCTACTACCCACCACAGAGACACATTGATGCAATTTGTCTGTGGTATCTGGTCTTTGCTACTTTGTTGGTTCTTCTTTTTCCCACCCTTTATCCTCCAGGTTTCAGTAGATAGGAGAGAAAGGATAGAGGGGAGATAGATAGAGGTCTTTGAATCTAATTTTTTCTTCTTGTTTCTTCTTTGAGCACAACTACTAACAAACCACACTCAACCCCCTTGAATGACCAACTACCACCCACCCCACCTCTCAGGGCCCTTGCATTTATATATTCTCTGAGAAGTTCCCAGAATTTCGAACATCACACGATCACAGAAACTATCTGCAGCTGGCAAAAACATGCCTCTGCTGGAGCACGAGGCATATCAGTCAGCTGCTGCAAAGCCGCCCCATAGTCTCAAACCTGGGATTAAAATGAAATCACTTTCTTATCACTACAGTCTGTCACACAGAAAAACATCTGCTGTATCAAAACTAAAGAAAAAAAAAAAACAGAAACAAAGCCAACTCCACAGCTTCAGCTATTAGACACACATGCCACCTTACTTGGCCTCCCCCTGGTTTTGGAGAAATGTGTGCCCAAACCTCATCATCAATCAGCATCCAAGGCTGGTCGCTGTGATAGGAGTTCCTGACTATTCTGTCCCAGTGGGGAGCTCCTCCCAGGTTTATCTACCCCCAGCTCCCAGCAGGCACCTGGCTACACACCTCCCTTTCTCAATCTCAGACTCTACCGGGTACTTGCTGGCTTTCCCATCAGGCTTCTGGCTCTATCTTGTGGATATGGAGCTGGGTCAGCTGTGCTCTCCCTGGAGACCTTATGTGTCTTCCTCAAGCCTAATATCCATCCTCAAAGCCTCTGGGATAGCACAGCTGTATGCTGCTCTGCTCCCCACCTAAAACTATTTCAAGTCTACAGCGGACACCAAAAAACTGAACCAAGTTTGTGGGACAGTTGGAAGGGTAGAAGCTCCGTCTCAAATGAATTGTAAAAAGTTCTTTAGGGACCAGAACTACAAGCCATTCTCAGGGATCACAGCCTCCTACCACCTCACTATCCTCAAGTCAGAAGCTCCAGGGGCCTAAGGGTACACAACAAAAAGAAGTCTTCTTACAGGGGGTCTTGGATGAAAAGGCTGCGTTCAGTTTTAAGGTCCAAATCTCTCTCACTTTGCAGTCCTTCAGTAGGACAAAGGACTCATGGAAGAAGCATCCCACATTGAACCCATAGACATAGGAATGTTTCACAGAGGTCAATTCAGGAGAGAGTAAGGAAAAAAAATCAGTGTGACTAGGTAAACCTGAGAGTAAGCATCAGGACAAGTTAGCTAGCCCCTCCTAACCCTGCACAGGGTACTCACCAGACAGCATGTGCAGGTCCAGTCCCCTCTGCCCACTCATCAGCTCATACTGGAAGCCTGTGGTTCTTCTGCTGATATCCTGTTGTGGTGTCGCCTCCACAAATAAGCCTCCCTGCTCCAGGCTGAAGCACTGCACTTGGCCAGGTTGACCTCTGATGTCCTGCACCAACAGTCTTAGTTCTCCAGTTTTTTCCAAATAAATATTGGCCCCAGAGGAGTCCCTGAAAGGCTTGATGCACACTGTCAAGTTCTGGGCAGGTGAGAAGGTGTTGGGCCGTAGGTTAACAATGAGTGCCCCAGTTGGGTACATCCATTCCACAGAGCCTGCTGAGCAGCGTAGGTAAACCTGCTCCACCTCCTTGCTGTGTGCCTCTCGGGTGAGCCCACTGTGGGAAGAGGAAACAGAATCAGTCAGGATCCCAGAGCAGAGGTCCCACATGCATCACCACATGCACAGCCTCACTCAGGAGCCACTTACACTCACCTGACACATGGAAAGGGAACCCACCTCTCTCAGTTTCCAATGAACTTATTCCAAGAGTAAAGCTGAGCAAGACCAAAGCTCCGATGGTACAGGCCACACTGGCTCCCCAGACCCTAGACATGTCCCATGCTGTGCCCCAGGGCACCAGAATCTTAGTAGCTTCCTTAGCCAAGGAAATAGCACCAGGAATGATCTGGGTATTCCAAGACATCTAGCAAAGTAGACCAGCAGGTCCACTGCACCAGCCAAGGTTTCTAACCACTCAAGGAAGTGAAAAATGAGGATAAAGCTTGTGTGTAGAGATACCATGGGTACACTACGCATGTAATAACATACTCCAGACAGCAGCTTCCAAACCAGCTGGAGGAGTTAGCCACAGGAAATAAGAGGTTTCGATCTTCCTTAAGCCAATGATCTGACCATTTGTCATTCATTCTCATACCTGAGGCTTATTTCACCAATAATATTTTTAAAAATAAACCCAAGTACCATTAAAGCAGAATTCATTATGAGACTAAAGAAAATATCACTGGGGGAGGGGGTAGGGAGAAGTCTAAAGAACAAGAGGACCTTGGGATGGGATTCCTAAAGTAGTAAGTTTCCTAAAGTAATAATTTGGTCTCACGTACGCCAAATGAAAGGATGCATGTAGTATGCTACACCCTTGTGAGGCAGTATTGTTTTCAAAAACCTGAAGCTCCTGAAAATGCAGAAGTTTCTCCTCCTCAAACTATAAAGCAAAAGTCAGCTTGTTGCTAAGGTTACGTCATAACCACAGTGGTCTTGGAAAGAAATCAGTGGCTTCAGCTAAGAGTTCTATTACATGCATTTGGTTCTGATCAGATCCCAGACAGGTTCACCCACATTCTTAGGATTTTTATGCAAAATAAAAAAGGCTATATCCAGAACCTAGCCTGAGAGAGTTACCAGAAAGCTTTTCTGCAAGACAGAAAATGCATAACACATGGCATACCTTTACTATAAGTGACCCATGCTTCCGGCCCCCAAAACCTCATTTTGTATACAAGGACTACAGTAGTCTAAGACTGTAAGTCACCCCACAGACCACATCAGAGAGAAGCATTGTGGGTGAACCCCTCCTGACCTGCTTCCCACCCCCACAAGGCTCTGGGCCAGGAACAGCCAGCCAGCAGGCACTACCCAAGTCACACATGTAGAATAAACTTACAAATTACAGTCAATAAAACTCACACAAGTTCATCTGACACCTATGCAGGAATGGGCATAATTATAGTATTATATGAAAATTAGACTAAATGGGCACATGGCTAAAACCTAATTATTGTGTTTCTCTTTCTCCTGTCTCCAACATCAAGGGATAACTGACACTTGTACCAGAACAGTCACAAACCTCAACTTACAAACATAAATTATATTTAATATAAAACACCCAGCATGAGGTTTTGCTTTATCAAAATCAAGATGAATCAAGAGCATGGAGGCCTCACTACAGAAAATCTGGGGGCCTCAGAGCACTGAAACACTATCCTCCACAGGATACTCAAGGGGACAACAAGGCCAGCCCACAATGCCCAGACTCAGGGCTGCCATCCTAGCAGCCACCTGTATTATGCGGAGCCCACTACACTCCACTTAATTGTTAAGAACAACATGAGGGCAGAGGACCCACAGAATGAGGTACCTGTTAGCCCACCTCTACTCAGGCTTCACTAGCTATGGGAAGGATTAAGTGTGCATCCCAGGACAAGCAAGAGTGTTCCCTCACACTCTCCTAAAATATTCAGATCAACAAGAAAACAACTAGTAGCTGTATACAAGAGCTTTCACATCAAAACTAGTGCATGTGCATAACCCATGTTTAGAGAAGCAGGAAGTAAAGTAAAGGGGCCTCAGACAGATCTTTAATGAAGTCAAGGCAGGTTCCCACTGGAGTACCTAGTACCCCAAATCTCCATTTCAAATACCCAGCACCCTTTCATCTTAAATGATCACTGATCCACAGGACTTTACCATCTTCATGAGATACAGACGATACATCAGCTACACAAAACAAAATAACTATGCTCCACAGCTATGATGAAGCTATAAATACAGACAAAACTGGTCCTAGCCATAAAACTGACAGGGATGATCTGATCATAGGTTAAACTGAATAAATGGGTGTGTGTGTGTGTGTGTGTGTGTGTGTGTGTCCCAAGGAGCAGCACAAGGCTGGACAAGCACTATACGACTAAGCCATCTCACCAGCCCAATGCTTTTTTTTTTTTCTTTTTTTCCAATCAGCAAGGCTCACTACCCAGATAAACACAAATTTTAATGGCCTCGTGAGACAAAGCATAAATTCCAGATTGGTATGAGGACTCAAGGATGTGAGCAAGGCTTGTTCAGGTACACTGCTAATACCCACAGCCCAGCTACAGGGACAAGACAAGGGTTTCTACAAGGACTTTGGGTCCAATCAAAACCAAAAGGTTCTGCTACTAAGCTTTGCCTTTCATTTCCTACCTTACAAGACAGCCTAGGTGTGACTACGCCCGAAGCATTCTCAGTGGGAAAGTTCATGGTCCACCTTTATAGCACTGGCTAATCAACAAGGATGGAAAGAGGGATTTCAAAATTTCCAACTTGATTACTTGGAAACACCTAGAGCCTACAATGAGTTAAATGGAGTGGCCAAGGCTATGGAGAGCAACTCCCTTCCTATCAGAGGCCAGAATCCAACATTTTGAGGCTTACTTCACCCAATGATTTGTTCTAGACTGCTTGAAAAAAAAAGTCATAAACACTGTAGAGTAGCAAGTATGCCAGCGTGCTGGGTTAGGGTTAGGGTCAACTGATCTGTGAAGTGCATTTGTAAGTGGGGACCCTGTCTATAACAAAAGGGAATATTATGTGTTCTCCCAATCCTATCTACCTACCTACAACTACCAGACTCCTTCAGCTGTGCTCTGCAGAGCTGTGCCCTGGGAAAGAGGCCCTCAAGGGAATCCCAGAATAGGAATGAGTTGGGGGAGAAGGGCCAGGTAGGCATAAGGATGACCAGCTACTGGACACTTCCCACTGCTCACACACTTTTGGAGGCCCTTGGCCTGGCTCTGGAGGTAGGCAGAAGAGAGGGGGAGTCCAAGGGGACAGGTAGCCAGCTCAGAATGACCAGACCCCAGCAGTCACATGCATCATGTGGTAGACATCTGGTTCCACTTAGTTGGAAGGAACAACATGAGAATGGACCCACAGAAATAAGGTGTCTTTTATTTTGTCTCTACTCGATCCCCTCACTTCCTCGGGGAAAGCCCTCACCACAGATCCCTGGGCTCAGGGAAACGTGGTCTTTCAGACACACCGCCTAAGAACCTGGAAGGAAAGCAAGTGTCTGGAAACCTCATTTAAAGGCAGGCGTTCGGTTTCTGGTTTTGGTCTGCTAGAACAGGGCACCCCCAGATCTGAAGTTAGAGTACACTAATTCAGCAGTGCAGGTTGTGAGCAGAGAGTTAATTACCACGGGGAAAGGGCAGCCCGGTAAGAGCTTAGCATCACAGGCTCATGGCCAGCTCTGTGATGGCGCCAGCACTCCCGAGGCCAGTCCTCCCCCAGATCCAATCTGCTCTTGTCTGCCCCAAGCTCTACTGACTCTCTGCTCTTGCCAGGCAAGAAGGGATTTCTACTGGAGAGAAAGCTCCAACTCCCTGAAAGACCGGTGCTGGAGCACTCAGGAAGCAGCTTTCAATCTTTCAGTCCAAGCACTCCAGCAGGAGTCTTGATGGGGGTTGATTTCGGTCTCTGTGGTTTCCTCAGAAAGTCAGGCACTGTAAGTGTACAAGATAACCATTGGTGCCCTGCTTACGCAGATCCGGGGCACTACTCAACATCCACCTTTCTCAGAAAACCCTCTTGACCAAAATCACCCATCGCACGCATTGCCCCATGAACCCCCTTCACTGGAGTCTGTTTCAGACCAGATCCTGTACCTCCCGGGCCTGCGCAAGCGCCCTGACCATAGGACGAGCTACACCAGACCCCCACCGCCATCCCAGCCCACGTTTACAACGGAGACCCGCATCAGCGCAGAGCGCTATGCAAACCGCTGAATTGGCAACTTGCAGCATATAAAAGTGGCTCTGCAAAGAGAGGGGCCGGCCGCTGTGCCTGGCGCGTTCTCAGTGTCCAAAGTAGCTACGAGTCCTCAGGCACCCCGCCCGCGCACACTTGTGACTTGTGCTTCTTTCCCTACGTCACACTTCAGTTAAAACAACAGCAAAAAGTCCTCCGCTGTCACCGCTGATGGGGGCGAGAGAGAGGTGTCACAGGAACCCTGTGCCCTGCTGCCAAGGGCGGCTTGACCTTCACCAAGCGGGCTCAGGGCTCTACCCTACTGCATTTGGCCGCGAACAGGTGTCGACCCCGTCTGGTTGCCCCAAAGATACGCTGGTGCTGCAGCCGATACGGGTCTCCTTTAGACCCCGCGCTCTCCACGCCACAGCTGTCTCTCTAGATGAGCACAATTCCAACCCTTTCCCAAGGATCAGAAATCCCAACCGTTGGGAGGACCGAACATGCAGCCTATGGAGCACAGGAAACCCACTAGTGCAGTATTACGCGCGCGGAGAGTGGGCGTCCACCGAGCTGGGACCCAGATGCCACCAACTCTTTTGTCCTGAAACCAGAGCTGGGGCGGGGGTCACTGGACTTGGCCAGCATAGCTCTCCCTACCCCGCAGGCACCACCAACTCTGCCACTCGCTTCCGAGGGCTCCGGTCCAGGTCCAAGCGGTCCACGCTGGACTCACCCGCAAGACTCACCTCCCCTTCCAACTGCACAGGTCGCTGGAGTACTGAGCGCTCGCGCCGCCCAGCAGCAGCAGCAGCAGCAGCAGCAACAGCAGCGGTGGCGGCGGGGGCGGACCCGGCCCAGGGCCGGGGGACCGAGGCCACTGCTGCCCCGCTCGCCTCCGGGCCGCCCACACCGCACCCCGCATGCTCCAGCCGGGTCTGCGTACGGTGCGTGCCTGCACCCACAGAATAGACTCTTGAGACAGTGCGGCGGGAGGCGTGGGTCCGCGTGCGCGCTGATCACGTAGCGCGTCTATAGCCCATCCCGGCTCGCCCCTGGCTGCCCACCATAGGAGCCGCCCAAGCCGCCCAAGCTGCAACCAGAGAAGCGCGCCGGCTGCCCCTAGAACCTCTGAGCTGGCAAGTTCCCGGACCGCGGTCTGGCTCAGCTGGGGGGCGGAACCGTGAAGCCACTCCGCCCTCGTCCCAGCTCCGCCCCCGCCTGGCTTCAGGCCCCGGCCAGCAGTTCCGCCCCGTGCGCCAGCTCACAGATCTGCGCCCTGCCAGCTCTAGCCTGGAACGCCCTGGTGTCACGCCGCAGTTACTCAGTGGGCAGCATCTCGCCGCACAGGACAAGGGGAAAGTGCAACTCGGAGTGGGACAAACGACTTTGCAAAGGACGGGAACAAGGTCAGGGAGGAAAGCTGGGGCTAGGACGAAGAAGCTGTAGGGATGAGGATGAGAGATTTTGGGCCTGGGGGAACTGCACCATTATGCATGAAGTGAAGAAATATGAGCTCCTTCCAGCAGCTAGACTCCATCTTTTAGACAGCCTGAGTGGCTTCGAGGGCACAGGGGCTATTGTGACGCTCACACATCAAGAGTGGTGGCTTCCTGGAGTCCTGACACTCTCCCTTTCCGTTCCCCAAACTCAAAATTGGTGGGGGAGAGGGGGAGAGACAGAGACAGAGAGACACAGAGAGAGACAAAGAGAGCGAGCGACTCTGCCATTAGGAAGCGTTGGCAGCTTCTGCGAGGTTATGCAAGACTCTGAAGCTTCTATCCCATAGAAAGGCCTCAAGTGTGCAATCAGTCCCCAGGCCACACTTCCAAGGGTCCTGTGGTCTGTGTGTCTAATATTCACTTTATCATCTTGAAGCCGAGGTTTTAGGCTGGGTGCTTCTTTACAGTGGAACCTACCTTGGGCAGTGTGGGGCTTTAGCATCACTTCATCTTGGGACCAATTCTATACTTCAATAGTATCTCCCCTCCCGGGTTTGACAACTCCAATTGTCTCCAAATATCCTTCCAACAGAAACAAACAACAACAACAAAAAATAACCACCTGAGAGCCCAGTCTGCCAATGAAAGAGCGTTGTTCTTCCTTCTATGGATGGCCATATGGAGATCATGATCATGGTGGGGGAGTTACACAGGAGCAGGGCAGAAATAGGGAGGTGAAGGGACACTTTCTCTGGCCTGGAGCTTGAGTAAAAAAAATAATAAATAAATAATAATAAAAAAAAAAAGCAGGGAGAAGATGATGAGGCAGTCAGTCTTTCTTCACTCCAAAGGCCCAAACAGTATCAATTATGGACGAAACTGACCTGGATACATTTCAAGAGGAAACGAGGGATTGCAGAATAACCTCTATGAATGAGGAGAGGCCTAGAAATCTATTTATTTATTAGGTGGCAACCATACTCAGAGTAAGAGGGACAAATTTATGTCTTTAAGACGAAGAGCCAGCACCACCTGTGGATTCAAGGCCACTAAACAGCTGAGGAAAGGTGAAGGCCTGAGGAGCTGGAAAAGCCATCTGTAGTTTAAAAATCAGTGTAAGAGTCCTACAACTGAGCAGGTCTTTCTACTCAACCAAAACTAGAACTGGAACCCTGCCTCAAATATAAAGTGATGTCACCCTGAAATTCAAGGCCCTGTTTGATGCTCCAGGGACACACCTGTGCATTCAAAGCTTGAAGGTCTACTCCACCAACTCCAAGGCCCTTAGAGTATAGACCTCATCCCTATCACTGCAGGGTTCCAGTGCACAAAAATTATATGAGCCAGGTGATAACCCCAAGCAGGTGAGGAAAGGAACCTGCCAATTGCACACTTTAAACTCCAGCTACTTTCTATATAGTAATTCTTTTTACTAGGGACTTTGTAGAGATGAATACATGATTTGCATGTAGCCAATCAGGTCTCATCCATCTTGGAAGGGCTATATGGCTCATCACAGTTCAGATCATAGCATGAAAGCAAGTAGGAGTGGTATTCAGTGCAGACATTAAGAGCTAATGACCTGTAGTCACTAACCAAGGGCTCAGGTTGGCTAAAGCTGGTTCTATCACAGGGAATGGTACAAGCTCATGTGCATTTGTCAAAAAACAATGGAACACAAGATTGAACTGGAATCTATACTTTGCCCTTTAGTTTATGACGTACAAATACTAGCTCATTATTACTGCACATATATTAAGACAAGATGCTAATGACAATGGGAGGAAGGAGTAGATATTGGAGATGTCCCTATTTTCTGCTCAGTTTTTGTAAACCTTTAAAAATCCAATAAAAATTTAAAAACAAGGTGAAGGTGAATATTTGTCTATCACGGTTCTTGCAAGAGTCCCATATGACATCGAGAAGGTTGTCACTGCCTTCCAGGACCCAGATCCTCATGTAGGATCACTGAAGCAGTAATCTCATTCTCATCCCCCGATCCATTATCTAGCCTAGGCTGGGGACAGGGCAGCAGAACTGGTTTTCAGAGCTGTCACTGGGATAACTCCACTCTGCTGACTTGTGAAGTTTTGTGCCATAGAGATCCTCATAGACTCCTGATACCTGTGCTGACCACTGTCCTGCAACATCTGCAGAAAAGATATCCCCAACAGACAGGGCTCCTTGGGGCAGGAGAATAAGGTAGCCCAAAGCTGTTAGGTTGCCTACCAACCACTGTCCAGTTCTACTCCTAGGTTCTAGTGGGTTGACTATGGACTCAAAGGGGCCTGGACAGTCTCTCAGAGCTTTCCCAGAGGCTCTTTGGGAAATTCTGTAAGGAAAGAGTCTGGTATGTGTTATTACATGATAAGTGGGAAGGGACTACTTCTCAGGTAACATTTTATAGGCTAAACCCAAGAAGGACTCCAGCATCGTCCTCCTGACCCATGGTGGGGAGGACTGGCCCCACCGTGGGCCTTGTGTCATTGGTACAGAGTGTGATAATTCCAAGTACATCCCCAGGGTGGAGCATGTATAGCTAGTCAGATGTGAGGCTAAGAAGGCATATGGCCTCACAGATCTGAGGACCAGGATAACACCTACAAGATCAGCTATGTATGTCTGGCCCCAGAGATTTTCTGCCATACAGTGTGAGCTAGTACATTTCATGGGACCCAGCAATAGAAAGGAGATGCTGGGGGTAGACTCTGTGGGACTAGACATCTCTCAACCCTTTTAAACTTTAAAACGTGAGTGATAGACTATGTGGCTTAGATACTAATTCCATATTCTGGTTTCCACAATCTATGGAGTTAGGGTCCATTGTTGAACCTCAGGTTCCAAAGTAGGATGGCTGTAATTCCCAGAATGAGACTGGGTTCCCAGTGTCAACATATAGTACCTCATCCTTGATGGGAGCTGGTAATCAGAGGCTCTCAGAGACATGATTCAGGCATCTCTCCTTTAATGGAAGGCACACTTGTGGGAATTCTCTGTTTCCCCATAGTAGTGGGACTTTGTGCCACAGACACAACTTAACAGACTGCCAATAGTGATAGCTTTTGCCAAATCTTGAGATTGCCATTGTTTTATCGATGATTCTGTTACACAAAATTACTATCACTTAAGAATCACCTAGAAAAAAATCTGTATTCTTTCAGCATTTGAAAATTTTGAAGTTAGCGAGTCGTGCCCTGCTTTGTTTGGCCTTTGGTGTTAATATGAAAACACTGGCCTACTCAGCCCCAACCCCCAAGTCATCTGTCACCCCAGAGTCCTCCTTTGAGTTACTCTGTTGACCTTCTGGCAGGGACATAATTATCATAATTGTGGTCAAATGATGCACAGAGAGCCAACGCTAGTAATTTAACATTTAGCAACTGCACTGAGTAACCTGTAATTACGACATGAAACAGCCTAGAGGCCTCAACTCAGCAACCTTCACCTAGCTCCCCCTAACCTAATTTGCTAGCAGGCTTGCTGTCTATGAGTCAGAGAAAAGTGGGAGAAAGGGAGTCTTAGCTGGTTTGACCTTCCTCAGGTCCAGAGATCAAGGGGCTCAAGGTCCACAGCTACAGATTCAGACTGGCCAGTGTGTAACCTTACGCATGTAAACACAAGGCATATAAGTGCAGGCAGTTGTTCGTGGTACCTGGAAGATCACAGCCTAAGGGGCAGCAAGATGTACTTATCCCACCAGTGGGCACTTGAATCTTGAGGAAGCTCTCAAGGGAGGAGTGACCATAGGAGAGGTTCAGCTACAACAACATTCATACATGAAAATGACAGCTTGACGTGTAAGCAGATCTTAGTTATTAGTCAAGTGACTACAGAGAACTCAGGCAAAGAAACCTATGATAGAATACCAAACCATCACTATACACCTTTAATTCTAGTACTTGTAAGGCAGAGGCAGATAGATCTCTGAGCTCAAGGCTAGCCTGGTCCACAGAATCAGTTCCAGGACAGCCAGGGCTACAACCAAAGAACTCTGTCTCAAACAAAACAAAACAAAACAAAACAAAACAAAAATCAATCCATATCTATCTATCATAATCTAGTCTATCATTGTTTCTGACCTATATCAAAAGCTACCTATGAAATTTGGGACAGATAGTTCTGCCTGGGTCTAGAGATGTAGAGGAGCTGAGGATGAGGGTCAGAACTGAGGGCCAAGAGAGATTTATGTGCACATGGTACTGTAGTAGCTAAGAGCATCGGGGAAAAAGAGAAAAGGTATGAAAAATAAACTTGGAGAACAGGGTGGAATGTGGTGAGGTCACTGTATGACAGTGGCCATAATCTAGGGCGTGGCTGAGTGTCCCACCAGTCAGGAGGTCTAGCCTTCTGATTCGAGTGACAAAAATGACTAGAGGGAACGTTTCCTGTTGCTTAAGGGAAGAGCTGTGTCTCCACCCAGCTACTGCCTAAGGTTCTCTGTGTGCCTGAAACATCAGAAAATTGGACTGAAGTCTCTTCACTTTCCCCAGGAAGAAAGCTGTGTGTATATCTTGTGTCCACATCCCCCAAATTATATAGTGGTCACAGAGGTTATGACCTTTCAGCCCTAAGCACTATAACAGTAGTGCTGTCTACAAGGGTGATGGACCATAGATACAGTGCTGTGCTATAACCAAGAAGACCAAGATGCCATACACGATGCCAGCCCTCAGGATGTTGGGGTTTATACTGGTGTGATGCTGAGACACTGAAGGCCATCTGTCTTTTCCTCACCAAGCCTAGTCCCACTACACAGCTGAGGAAGCCACAGGGCAGTAGCACCCTCTTGAGAGTTCACAACTGGCATGGGAGCCTGACACCTGGTCCTGGACAGATATTACCCTACAAGGAACCTGGCAGGTAACCTGCATCTGACTCGCAGAGGAACCTATCTGTGATCAACCTTACAGAATAGCAAAATAACTCCAGATTCACAGCAGGAAGTTAGCACCCAGGAGAAGCCCTTACTTTCCTGAAACCTCATAGCTTAGAAAAAGACTCACTCTATTATGTTGCGTTGTCTACTTTCCTAGATAGGAAAGCACCTCCAGAACCTAAGAGGGCCTGTAGCCAGTTAAAGAATGGGAAATTCCACACCTGTGCCTGATTCTATCCATATAAGGACTAGTCAACCTCTGCTAAACTAGAACTCTAGTCCCACCAAGGCATAACATACTCCAGGGCCCATACACTGGGAGGTAGACCTTATTAGTTTGGTCCTATTGGGAAGGATGTATAAATATATGTGGCCACAGCCCTAACTCAGTCAAAAGGGAGAAACAGTCTATATGTAGACAAGGGGGACAGTAGACAGTGTAATCACCACTCAATAATTTCCCAGTTGACCTGGATTTAGTGTCTCTCCTCCTGTCCATATCTGAGGTCCTCATTAAGAGACTGAGGGCTGGCCCTCCCCATGGGACAATGGCTACTTGTACCTCAGTGACTCAACCCAGCTATCAGAGGTGGCTGTATACTCCCATCAATAAGAATTTGTTGCTGGGACATGTACCTACCCATATCAACCCATTTAGTCCTGTCTTTAGAGAAGAGATAGGCTCTTGAATGTGCAACTAGAGGCTGCCCAATGGGGTTGGGGTGGTAGGGTGGGGGCTAAAAGTCAGACCTTCGGCCCTGGATCCATGAGAGTCATGAAAGTGCTATTCCAAGGTAGGGTCCCATGCTGAGCACATCTGAGACAAAAAATAAATTAAAAATCAAGAACCAGGAATCCTCCTGTCCTGAGGGTTCCTCAGGACAGAAGGTTCCACCCTGAGTCAAGAGACAAAGCTTAGAGGATGTTGGTTGGATCAGGTCTTTTGTCTTCGGTATGTTACCTATGTGTAGTATCTTGTTTCTGAGGCCAATGGAATGGCTTCCTGGGAAAGGAGCATCCAAAGGCCCAAATAGCTTGGCAAGGTCAGTACCCTTCACCCCAGCCCACCTTACAGTGTCCAACAGGGCTGGGAATAACTGGATGAAGACCTCAGAAATGAGGACTGGGTGATGTAGTTGCTATGAGAAAGAGGGGTGACAGGACACAGGGGTGACAGGATGATGCTGGCCCTTACATACCTTCTATGCCATCTGTATCCTGCCAGTAGTAGAAAACATATACCTAAGGAACCCCCATGGGTTCCTTCCAAAGCTGCAAAATTGTGAGTGAGAAGCTTGCTCCTTCTTCAGCATTGACCCACTAGGGGAGCTTTGGCCAACACAGCAGGTTAGAGAGCCTTTGCTGCAGCAAGGGTCTCAGGCTACAAACAAGGTGTCAAAACTTCAGCTCTATCTCTCCCTTACTCTCCTTACCTTTAGGGCAGGGATACTGGGCCCTATATAAATGTTTAGAAGTGAGAAAGCTCAGAGGAACTCTCTTTTAGGCAATGATGGTGGGCTGAGCATCAGATTGTCAATTCAGCTTCAAGAAAGACAACGGGGCCATAGATGCTATGGACCCTGGACTCCCTCTCCCCGTGCTCCTATTCTACACTCCTTTAACCCTTCACCAGATTGGCTTCTCCATTGGTGTTTCCCCTTTTCTATCCTGTTGAGGGAACTAGACAATATCCACAGAGGTCCCTAGGTCCATAGCAATTCCCTACCCCAGCTCTGCTTGAAACTAGTCTTTGAACCACTTGAACCAGCCAGTGTTAGTGGGTATACTGTAAGTATTACAGCTCAACTGGGAAAGGTAGCCTGGCAGTCAGGAGACATAGAATACCACGAAGTCCTACTGTACTACAAACCTCACACAAGGGATTTATTGGGAGGGAAAACCCCAGGAGGGTGGCTGCCTTTGCTCAGGCAAGAAGCAACAGAGAAAAGAACAGAAGTCATGGTTTATATAACATGTTTTAGGGTGAGGGTGGAGAGGGGGAAGCTTCCCAGGGTGGTCTGGGATTGGAGAGATTATGTGGCCTGATGTTGGGGCAAACTCAGGGATTGGTGGGATTTTTTTTTTTTCTGTAAGGTGTGGCCTGGCCATTCTTCCATCTTGGGGGAGTGGGTGGAGTAGTTTAGAGAAGTCTCAGGTAGGGGCAAGGCCTGGCCGCCAGAGATGGCTAGGGGTGGAGCCTAGAGGCCTGAGAAGTCCAGGGGTGGGGCTTACATCAGGCAAGGAAAGCTGTCCCTGTTGGTGTGAATAGCCAACATATACTCTTGTAGGGGTGACAGGAGAAGGTGGTCCACATACACACCCATTACTAAGAGTGTTAGTTCTGAGAGAGTGGGCATTATGAAGAGGCCTAGCTTAGCTGAGGGGAAATTCCAGGTAGCCTGTCTCTGAGAGGGAAGCACAAGTTGTGTAGAGGGGAAACTCAATGAAACCACATTAGTAGGAAGAATAAAACCACACATCTTTATATATAGTATGTAACTGTTACATCTCTGAGAGGAAGGTATTCTGGCAGTCAAGAGCCAGGAATGGCCATTAGAGTGCTCTGTGGGCAGAGCCTGGTGGTTGAAGGTCCTCAGGTGTAGGGCCCACCTACTTGCAGGCTTTGAGGGGCCAGGCCCAGCTGTTATTCTAGGGGAGGGAGTGGCCCGGGTGGCTGTTGTTGGCAGGTCTTGGAGGCCAGGCTAGCCATTTGCTGTGCCTTATATTCCCCCCTTTTTTGTTCACTGTTGATTATTTAGTGATTGTTTAATCAGGGGTCGGTCAGGAAAGGGGGACAGATGACACTATCATTATACTAGTTCCTCCTGAATGGAGGTGTTGAAGTCCTTGGAGCAAGTTTGATTGTCACTCTCAGGGTATAATTGAGAGTTGCAGGCCTCTGGCCAGTAATCCTGTAGTAGCAACTGATTAAAAGTCTGGTTATAAAGCTTTTGGATCTGTTGTTGAAGAAATCTAAACAAGAAGTTTATGAGGCATGGTGTGACTAGCAGAATTAAGAAAAGAAGGAGAAGGGGTTAGGGAGGGTAGTACCAATTCCATACTAGACTGTCAATGATCCACTAGCCAGAAGTAATAAGTAGTTCCTTATGACTTTAGAGGTCTGTCTGGAGTTGTCAGATCTTGCTTTTTTTTATACCTGATTGGTTGATATAAGCAACATTCCTCCCTGAGAAAGAAGCAACCCATTCTCTGCTGTTAGTAAATCTAATCCTCCCTGATTTTGTAGTACCACAGTGCCCGGCTACTTCTATGGCTCTGGAGTGGTAAGGATGGTCTGAGCCACTTGTTGGAAATCTTGGATGAATTGAGAGGAAAACTGATAGTAGAAGTTAGTCCTGCTGCTCCAGCAGTAGCATATAGTTATATTATCTCTCATGTTTTCCAAGTGGTTTGTATAAAACAGGAATTTTTTTTTCTTAAAGTCATATAATAACCTCCTTGTCCTCACAGAGCAGGTTGAATGCCCTATCACATTGTAGATCTACCTTAGCTAATGAATCTACCTTGATAGATTTGGATCTTCTTGGTTCTAAAAGGTACCTTTCCTGATATGACAATAGGCACTGTAGGTAGCTATTTTGTCTCTAACATTCCAGCCTTTTGCAAAGGATAAAGGGCAACATACTCTCTTCTGTAACTGAAGATTAGAATCTAATGAAATTAGAATGTCATCATCAGAACCTAGAAATGCTGCAATGCTAGCCAAAGGTTGGGAGGGGATTTAAGCCAATGGACAAGGCCACAAATAGTGGTCATGAGTTTGACTCAGGAGAAACACACAACCAACATTCAAAGTAACCAGGCAGAGTACTGTATTTATTAACTGATGTGTGGAGGTTAAAGTCTGAAAAAAGAGATGGAGTGACCATGGGGACTGAGGGATGGGATCAGTGTAGTCCATGTTTCCTCCAGATCATTGCATGTAACAGGAGAATATGCAAGGTATATTTGGAATCTGTATAAAGGTTTAGGGATTGTCCCTTTGCTAACTGAAATGCATGGATAAGAGCCGTTAGTTGAGCTTGTTGGTTTGTGGTTTAGGCTGGAAGAACCTGTGCTTCAACCATCTTGGTGTCCAAAACAATGGCATATCCCACCTCTCAGACTCTCTCATGTACAAAGGAGTTGCCATCTGTGTATCAAGTATAGGTGTCCTGAAGTAGTGCTCCCTCGAGTATGTGTGTGGGATGAGATGGTATTTCTTCTAGGGTCTCAAGTAAGAGTGAGATTGGGAATATCCTGAATTGATCGAGAAGGAGATTTGAAATGTTGAGAGAGGTGGCTGAAAGGTAAGTGTAATGTCCTCTCCCAGTGCTACCTGAAGAGAGAGGACTCAGAAAGGGGGTAGTGTTTGGTGACCCCGGTATGTCAGAAGGTGGGACAGGTGGTAGGAAAGAAGACAGTATTAAGGGATCTAAAGTCGGGCAGTGGTGGCGCACGCCTTTAATCCCAGCACTTGGGAGGCAGAGGCAGGCAGATTTCTGAGTTCAAGGCCAGCCTGGTCCACAGAGTAAGTTCTAGGACAGCCAGAGCTATAGAGAGAAACCCTGTCTCAGAAAAAAAAAAAAAGGATCTAAAGGTTAACTTCTTGATTCACATATAAGAAGTTTGTTATGGCCAGCACATAGGCAAGGTGTTCATCCTGGTATAATATAGTCCAACTTTTTTTATAAATATGTTATGGGCATAAAGGAATGTGATCTAGAACCCTGAGATCATATCCCTTCTTTTCTGTGACATAGAGAGAGAAGAGGCAAGTTAAGTCGAGGAAATGTATGTCTGGGGTCTGAAGGAGGACCTGTTGAAGCTTACAAAAGGGTTTGGTAATGGGTGCAAGGAAGGGTTTGTGTGAGGGGTCTTGAGATGCTTCATATAGGGGGTGAGCAAGAAAGGAAAAAGAGGAGATCCAAGAGCATAGGATACTAAACATCCCTAAGAAAGACATAATTTCATCCTTGGTGGTGGGGACTGAATTGTTTCTATCTAAGGTGACTGGCTTTGTGAACTGGAGTAATAGCTTGTCCCAGAAAAGCAACCTGAGGGGTGGACAACTGGACCTTAGTGGGTGAGACCCTATATCCCTGGCCAGACAGAAAGTTTAGTAGAGTAAAAGTGTCAGCCTAGCTAGTTTGCAGAGACACGCTACAGAGAAGATTATCTGTGTATTGTAAAAGCTTGGATTTAGGAAGAAGCATAGAGTAAGACAGACCAAAGCCTGGTCAAATAAATGTGAGCTGTTCTGGGACCCCTGGGGTAGGAGTATCCAAGTAAGCTGGGTAGAAAGTTGGTGTCCAGGTAAGTCCAAGTAAAGACAAAGATATTTTGAGATTGGGAATCAAGAGGAACAGAAAAGAAAGCATACTTGAGATCTAAGACAGAAAAATGAGAAGTCCCTGAGGATATAGTGGAAAGGGGAGTGTAGGGGATGAAGGAGAAACACTGCTGAATTGGTAAGTTTGAGAACCTGAACCAAGTGGTATGTTCCATTGTTTGTTTGTTTTAACTGTGAGTATGGGAGCTTTAAAGGGATAAGGCATGGGCACAAAAAGCCTTTCCTTAAGAGAGCTGAAATAGGAGGCTTAAATTCTCTGAGACTTTGGAGAGAGTGGGTATTGAGCTTGGGTGATGTAACTGGTAGGGTTTGGCAATGGATGGCAGGAGGAGACTGATATTTGGCTGTAAGTAGCTATGGGTATCCCATACTCGGAGATATACCTGGGAGGCCAGTAAAGAGAAAGATGTGTTAGACTGTGGTTTGGAGGAGAAGGAAGAAGGAAAACAACTGGCCAGCCTAGGGTCAAGTAGACATGGGGAGCGAAACGAATAGAGGTTCCCACTTTAGCTAGAAGGTCCCTTTCCCAGCAAGGGGATTGGACAAGTTAGTACCAGTAACAAGGGGTGGGTAAGGAAAATACTCCTAAAGATACAGCTAAGAGGTGGGATTTGGTAAGCCTGGTGAAGGCCTTCTTCCTACCCCACCAATAGGGAAACAGAAAGGAAAGATGAGTCACCAAAACTCCCATCAGGACTGAGTAAGTAGACCTGTTGTCCAGAAGGAAAGAGATAGATTTTCCTGGTACTGTGATGACCTGTCAAGACTCTCTGTTAGACATAATGATGATGAGGCATTGGGAGCCCAGACCTTCTCAGTCGTCCATGGAGGTCTGCTAGAGTGTAGTCTGGGCTTGATGTCTTCGTGCTGTGAGAGTCATGGGGGTTAGCAGCCCAGTGACCCTCCTGACCACATTTGACCAGAGGCATGGAGGTTCACAGGCTTTGGGAAGCCAGGAGACAATTGCTGTAGCTGGCTGAAAGGTTTTAAATAGCATCAGGTATTTTTGTTTTGGAGCTTTCTCATCTCTCCCATGGTGTACCTTAAAGGCCACCACTAAGTCTTGTTCATGTGGAGTTGGAGTACCCTCTCTGGGTGTTTACATTTGGCCCTAATGTCAGGGAAACTCTGGGAGAAGTAGGTCGTAAGGAGTTGTTTCCCATCTGGAGTCTCGGGATCCACATTGTTATATTGTAGGAGGGCCTTTATAAAGTGATCTAGGAATTGAACTGGGTTTTCATGTTTCTCCTGGATGACCTCTTGTGTTTTTTTTTTTTATAATTTGCCACTTTTAGGGTAGTTTTATGAATACTAGCCAGGAGGAAAGTTATAAGTTAGTCTCTAGCTAAAATACCCCCAGGGTATTGTAGTTCCACTCGGGATCCTAGTTAGGAATCAACTCAGCCCCAACTGGGTGAGCTGTGTTACTTTGGTGGATTTCACCTGCATGTGTCCTAGACTGGTCCCAGACTTACCTGAATTCCTCAGGGAAAAGGTTGTTAGTGTGAATCACATAAATATCATAGAAGGTGAGGTTGTAAGATTAGGTAATAAATTGGAACTCCTTAATGAAGGTAGAGGAATTAGTGGTATAAGATGCCAATATATTTCTGAGAAAGTTCACTTAGTGAGAAAGGGAGATGTACCCTGAGTAAGCATCCACTCCAGTAACTTTCCACAGGCAAGAATTGTGGCCTCATTAGAACAGGTTGGGGGAGTTAGAAAGAGTCCATGGTGAAGCAGGAGCAAGAAACAGGAGAACTAAGGGTTGTCAGTGGGCTGAAAGTGGGCACCCAAGAAGGTTGATTTGGGTGGCCTATGGCTGAGGAGAGAGAAAGGAAGACCAAAGAAGCTGGAGAGGGAGAGAAGGACTGTGGGTTGAAGCCAATAGTGAGGGGGAAACTCATTAGCATGATTGAAAATAGTGGAGGGATTATTTGGTTTGGGCTTCATAGCTAGGAGGAGTTGGTTCTTTCCTTGGTTGGCTTATACCATGTGGTCACTTTTAATCCAGATGGGAGTGAAGTCAGGTGGCAAAATCCATCCTTTCCAACCCTAGCAAAGATGGCTGTTAGCCACATGGCTGCCTCCATCCCAATGGGGGGACATTGGTTAAGATGGCAACAAGCCACATGTTTCCTTTAAGATCACATATGTATAGATTTTTAACTATTAACCCTGGTGTTAGGAGTTTTAAGTTACCCCTTTGTTACAGACTTTATAGGTTTTTTTTAATCATACCCAATATTCTTACAGATTTTGAGGTATGGAAAGTTTACACAATAGTCATTAACTATTGTATAAATAGTCCCAAAGAGTAGGAGCTGAGTAGCAATAGTCACAGTTGGGAATGGTCTGTCTATTTTGTTTTGCTCTCCTTTCCCAGTACATAGCTGGCCTGGTATTTTAGAGATTTTAGAGGAAACTTTTAAATAATCATGCTTGGATGTAGAGGAGGGGGAGCCACATCCCAACTCCAGAGCAAGTTTTTAATTGTCATGAGGCAGCATAAAACAACAGTCTAATGCCACTCATACCTAAAAGACAACTGAATCTAGAAAGATTCAGAACAAAGAAGGCTTGGAGATAGGAAAATTTTGAGCCCTGGCAATAGATAAAAATGCTGCAGGAGGGAGCTGAGAGATGTAGCAGCCAGGAAAGAGTGGGGGAAGGGAAAGTGCACACACACACACACACACACACACACACACATACATGCAGCTGTGACCTACTCCTTTGATTTCTCCCCATCCTACTAGGCTGGCGCTCTCTCCAACAAACTTAGAGACCCATCAACTATAACTTGAAAGACAGGACATTTACACAGTGTGTGTGTGTGTGTGTGTGTGTGTGTGTGTTTGAGGTGGGGGTGGGGACACAACTGGACAACCAGGCAAAAACAAACACAGCCTGGAGCAGAGAAAAGAGAAAACTTGATTGCAGGGAATGGGGAATCTATTTTCACTTCCCCAATTGCCCACAGTATTTGTAAAGGTCCGGGATGTATTAGGATCTAGGGTGCCATTAGGTGGTCATTTGGATTGGCTAAAGGATATTGAGGCCAAGTGTGATTGCAAATGCAAATAAATTTGGCGCCCTACTGGTCAGGTGCCAGGTGGAGAGGCTGGGGGTCAGAAAAAAAGCATTCCGAAAGGAGAATGAGAAGGTATGGAAGGTACAATAGCAGGGTTGTGCCTAAAGAAACTGTAGGATTGCAGCTGTAAGGATGGAGGGACGGGCTCAGGTAGAGAGGGTCAACTGAGGCCTTAAGGAGGATTCGTCTACCTCAGAGAGTACCAGAGCAGTGCTGGTCCCTCAATACTCACCTCCTTGGACTCAGGGAAGTGTTTACACCAAGCAAAAAGAAAACTTACTAATTGCCACTGGTGGATGGAGTGCCCAGTAATTGATGAGGTCCTCAGGAGTGGAGCCTGGCCACTCTCCCACCTCAAGGAGTATACACAGTGTAACATTAATATTCAATAACAAGACCAAGTGCACCTAGATCAGCTGGATGATTGGCTTGTATAACATTCTTTAATATTTCCCTTAGACTTCTACAATGATTAGGCTTTGGTGTTATAGCATGAAAAATTATTTTAGAAGGAAGAAAGGAAAGAAGAAAGGGGATGAGAAAGGGAAACAGATTATTCCAGATTCGGAGTGACATTAGTGACCAGGAAGACAATTGCACCCTGAGGGCTTTCCCTGGGCTCAGATCTGGGATGCTGCGGAAAGAAGAGTAACCTGGGGGCTGTTGGATGTGGACAGTTGACAAGTATTCATCACAGACATAAGTAACTACCAGTAACCAGTGAAGCTCAAGTAAACTTACAATATCACAGTGCAAGTACTGGATGAGAGGAAGCTGGGAGGAGGGTGCAGCCTGCTCAATGAGGTCAGATTCTTTGGAGATTTGGAGCACAGACCCTCTTCTTCAGTCTCTCCACTGCCTCTTCTTGAACTCAGCCACCCTGGTTTGTCATGCTACATCATCTGTGACCACGAGAAGTGCCCACTCCCTTATTGCCTTCTGGAGCCTGTTTACTCTGTGGCGGGTCTGGTGCTCGGCATCTTGTCCCACACATCTACTAGAGTTTGGTACCTGTCTTCCTACCCAGAGCCTTGAATCAGTGCCTCTAGAAGCACTTTTGTATGCTATAGAAGAAACAAGGTGGGAAGGAATAGGATTTGTGTTTGCATCTGCAGTGCTAACTGAAAGTCCTAAGGCGTTCTTCTTACCTATACATATGTGTGGCTGTTTAAAAAGATTGACTGTTTTAGAGGTGTGAAGACAAAAGGACCCCTCCTTTCACCTTGGAGTGGCCTCATGTTTGTATGTGTTGCCTTGGACTCCTGGGATGCTGAGTGTGTTCTCATGTGTGGGGTTATATATCACTTTTAGTCTCTGTCAGTCTGGTTCACTTCTGACTTTCAGCACAAACTGTAGAGTGCTAGTGGGCGGCCTTAATGCTGGCTGATGTATGGGGTAACATCTGGCTTTCAAACTGAACTTCAAAAAAGCACAGAGTTGGGGGCTGGGTGGCATGCCGGTGGTCTGTCAGTTACTCCAGCAGGCTAGATGGAGCCCAGAGACACTGGTTCTTGAGAAGTGTTAACAGGAAGCCCTTTTGTGGGTAGTTTTGGATTTTGTCTGTCCTCGCTTCTTTGAAGTCTAGCAAGGGTGGGCAGAATGACTGCCATGTCTCTTGGTGATCACCATCACTAGATCATGTTCCTGGTCATCACCAAGCCCAGCTAGTTCACTTCCACCTGCTTCTGACCCTTCCCAGGGTTTCATGTAGTGGAACTCAGAGTAAGCTGAGAGTCTGAAGGCCACTGCCATAGCCCTTTCTCAAAAAGTTTTACATCTGACCAGGTAGCACCTTATCTTTTCCCTAGATGGCACATGCCAAGGCCAAATGACAGATCACATATTGATCACTGAGGCCTAGCAAGTGCTACACATGGTAGAGGCTCAAGGAGGCCTTACCAGTGGATGCTACCAGGTCCTGACTGCAAAAGCACATCCTCCAAGAGGAGGGTGTCCTGCACAGTGTTCCTTTGGTGCTGAATATCTAAATATGTGAACCTCACTTCCTCTTAGAAATTACCTTAAGGGTGCCGATACCAGCTGGACTGTCCTTGATGACTCTGGGTTCAAGGACCAGCTAGAAGGAACTCAGCCCTGAATGTCCTTCTCTCACTTGGAGGATGAGGAGGATGTGATAGAAAACAATGAAAATGCTAACATAGCCAGCATGTGCCAGTGTGTGGAGTTAGGTGCCTATGTGTACCAGATGTATAAGGACCAGGAAGTGGGAAGAGGATGGCCCAGGTCTCAAACCCAGTTCAAGGTCAGTCATGCTACAGGGCCCCAGGAATCATGTTAGTTTTGTGGGAAGAGACTTTCCGGTGTTTGCTCAGAGTAAGTCTGGCCAGAGTAGCCTGCTCCAGAGATCCTAGCAAGGTCCTCTGCCTGTGTCTGCAGGGTGAACATAGCTGCTGGAATTCCAGCAGTGTATGTAGTGCCCCTTCCCCAGGACGGAACACTGTTTTACATTACCCGTCTGTCTTGGCTTCAGTCAGGTTTTGTTCCCCCACATTTTCTGCATGCACACACATGATTTCCATAGCTATAAACAGCTTTGACTTATTTTCCATCCTAAAATTATAATTTAAGTAATGTTTGTGGATATTTTGCTCTGGAAAAGGTGAACTTGGGAAGATAACCTCCTGTGAGTCCCAAGGGGACTCTACTGGCCTTCTTGCTAGTTTTTACTAATTCTCCAATGCTGTGATATAAAGAGCCTTTCCCATCACACCCGCCCCACACACATCCACGGCTCATGCTTTGGGAAGCACTTTCCCTCAGCTAAACCTCATGAGTTTCCTGTACTTCCAAAGTATCCAGACAGGAAGTACTAAACCTCAGAAGGCAAAAATAGCTGACTCTTCCCCAAGGGCCATGGCCTCAAGACACAGAGCTATTGCGCTGCCAAGCCCTGCAGCTCTGGGTCTACTAGGTTTTGTCATTTAAGTGTGATCTGATACTCGTCCATTCATTTCCAAATGGACTAACTTTAGGCAGTCTGTGACTGCTTTGCTCAGGTGTGGTCCTTAGACACAAGAAGATATAACTAGAGCTAATTCTAGCCAGATGAGTGAAGTGGGGCTCAGGTTAGGTTCCACAACCCTCCTAACTCAGGCTCTAGCCTCTAGCTACCAGGAGACCAACAAGGCATGATGCTATAGCTTTAGCTGTCCACAGCAAGGAAACAGTCCTGAGGGGAGGGGAATGTGTCCCAAGAGATTCCCTGCCTGTGGTCTGACCTGGGACATCAGTATCAATGTCTTCATCATTTATCATGAAGATTCACTGCTGAAGGGTTCAGCTCGTAATCCAGAGAAGAAAGAGAGGGGGTACTCTGCTTCAACCTTGCAAACTTCATAGACCAGCATGCAAAGCACTACCTTTGTCTCAAGCCCAGTGTTCCATGCTCGACGTATCCTTTGGATCCTGTCCCCACAGCAATACACATGTGTCATGCTCACTGTTACTCACACCCCACAGGAGAATCAGGGGCCTGAGGCTCAGTGCTCCTTGGAGGCACACACTGGATGTGGGACCAGACTCACTCTAGGGTTTTGCTGGTTCTCCAGGTGGGAAGTCCTTTAGTAACATGTCTCTCCTAACATATTCCCTGCTGTGGTTACTTACAGTCTGGATAAGGACACATGTGTATTGCTGTGCGGACAGGATCCAAAGGATATGTCGTCTAAAACAGAGGAAGGGTGGCTAGGAGTCAAGGCCTGAGACTGAAGCATGGCTCCCCTTGCAGAAATAGCGCACCTCTACTGTACAAAGTACAAACGGAACAATAGCAAATAAATACTGATTAGCACAGGGGTGGCTGTGAGGATGTCCTGAAGTTCCACATACAGGAAGTAGCAGCTGGGTGGTGGGATGTGTAGGGACTAAACTTGGTGTTCCTGTATTGGATGACCCTGGGTCATAGGCTGCTGAGGTAAAATCTAATTCTTAAGGGTGGGTCTAATAAAGTGAGACATCTACAACTTGAATATCCTCAGGGAGGGATGGCCCCACAGAGATGATGTCTTTGACAAATGGCCTACAGTTCACATCTCACTGTCTGCTCAGAATCATCCTGAGATGTGCTGAGTGGGAGTCTCCTTGGGTGTCCCTAATTTCTGAACACCAGTATGACATAATAAGAAATATGTATTTGGTCTCGGTCCCAGTTCCTGATTCAGCTCTGAAATCTTTTGGAATTTCCTGGACAACAGAAGCAACTTTTGCTTTTTGAGAAGATCCCCACCCCTGGCCAACCAAACAATGAGGCTGGGTTGGTACGAATGTGGTACAGCCTAATTCTGTGGGGTCATAGGTCATGTTCTTAGGGTTCTTGGTACTCAACTATACGCATCTGGCTGCTTGTTTATATACTTTTCTGTACCCCTTAAAATAAGCTGGAAATGCATTTCGTGTTTCCCTGAGTTTGTATGAGTTCGACAGCAGATTATAGGAGAAACTAAGTCAGACAGAAATACGGGGAAACTAAGGGCCCAGTACAAAGTAGGGTTTATGATATCATCTTAGGGTGGTGGCCAGAACTTATTTTCTCAGATACCTACAACTCCTTGTGAATTTTGAAGTCTCTGATGCTCTCTCCCTCTGATATTTGCACTATTTAGGAGAGCAGACATTAAGCAAAAAGAGGTGTTAAGTCACCCAAAACTATAGGCTACTGAGCAGGATATGGTCTTTCCAGCCAGCATTGATTGACTTTGGGGTCTCTCACTCACCATAGGCCTCTTTTTGATGACTTTTAGCAGTCAGGGATTCTAACCCTCCATAGGCTCTGGGAAGACAAAGTTAACCTGCAGCAGTGCCAGCCTCTCTCAATTCTAGGGTAGGAATAACCCAGCCAAGCTGCTGAGAAATCCTTTAGTTGTCAATGGGTTATTCTATGAACCTTATTCCCCAGCTCTGCAGAAATCCCACCCACCTCCCCCAAGGCCTTTTGTAAAAGTCTCAGGCACAGTACAAAGTCAAAAACCTGTTCTTGAACCAGGAAACCTTAAGTCCTAGGTGCCAGCTTAGAATTTATAGCCATGCCTCTGATTTGTTAATACATTTATGATTTATAGGCCTCTTCACATTTACAAACCTCAGGAGAAAGTGCAAATTTGTACCCTAAGCAAACTGCCATGGTTAGTATGGTTAGTATCACTCAAACCCCATGTGTCAGAAACTTTGTCTCCCAAATCACACATGCATTAATGGTACTTAGAGCTAGAATGAGGCAAGATAGAAAGACAGGGAAAATGAAAGGATATGGGGAGAGAGAAAGAGTCCTTGCTGGCTGAGAATTGTGTGTGTGTGTGTGTGTGTGTGTGTGTGTGTGTGTGTGACCTACATATAAAAAGGATTCCCTTGACTTTTTTGACCTGTTTCCATCTTATTCACTTGTATACTTGTCTAGTTCACTCAGAAACCATCTATGATCTCATTTATGAAGTAACAATTCCTTTGAATATTTGGTATAATAAGTATGTCAAAACATTTTATTCGAACAATAAATGTTCAAGGGCCATAAAATTATGTATGTATGTATGTATGTATGTATGTATGTAGTACATGTAAATGTAAATCATTATTAAAATACTTAAGTTTGACTCTGAGATACTCTCAAATATTCTAAGCCACTTACACTCTCCTCTTAACAATTCTTTCTCCCTTTTAATGTTAGTACTTAAAACTGCAATAAAACCTTTTGTTTATTTTTGTTGTTGTTGTTGTTGAGACAGGATCTCTCTATTTGTCCCAGGCTGGTCTTGAACTCACTCTGTAGCCCACGCTGACTTTAAACTTGACAATCCCCCTACCTTACCTTCTCAACAATTAGCATTTCCTTAATATATTTCGAATGTGCTTGATAGTGTCTCATTTTGTAATTCTCTTCTGTGGTGCAAGTCTAGAATCCCAGGTTCACTTAAGTACTGGTCTCTGAAAAGAACTCCTCAAGCTGGCAGCATTGAGCCGAGTTTCCTACTAACAGGGCCTTTGGGAGGCAATTAATTGGGATTAGAATTGTTTGGGTATGGAGCCACCCTCAGTAAGCACCCACAGATGAGCTGTTGAACATGAGGAGCATGCTTAGCCTTCTTCTTGAGGAGTCAGTCCCCAGATACTCCAGGGTCTGTCCTGAGGAGCCAGCCCCTTTCCTCCCTGCTGCTGCGATGCTTCCTGGCCCCAGAATTCTGGACCTGAATCAGCAACCAGCTCACGTGGTTGTTGGTCTCCGCCAGCAAAAGGGGACTTGGCACTACACAAAAAGACCCTGTCCCTGCCCCCACAGAGCCAGCAGTTTAGAGACAGTGCTGAAGCCCTTAATAGAAAGACTTCCTGTAGAAGGAATAAGCAGACAGTGTGGGTGGGGAGATGGCAGAGGAGAGGTGGCCTAAAGCAGCCCTCAAATGGGGTAGGGGTAGGGAGTCACAGACTGCTATCATCTGAATAGGACTGAATTTGATATTGTCTTAGGGTTTCTATCGCTGTGATAAAACACCTTGACCAAAGGCAACTTGGAAAGGAGGTTATTTCAGCTTATAGTTCCACAGCACAGTCTATCACTGAGAGAAGACAGGACAGGAACTCAAACATGGCAGGAATATGATGGCAGGCACTGATGAGTGGACAGAGGTGTGCTGGTTACTGGCTTGTTCTTGTGGCTTGCTCATCCTGCTTTCTTATAGCACCCAGGACCACCTGCTCAGGGGTGGCACCACCCATAATAAATAGGCTAGGCCCACCAATAACAATCACCAGTCAAGAAAAGGTACCACAAATTTACCTGCAAGCCGACGTTACGGAGGCATTGTCTCAATTAAGATTCCTCCTTCCTAAATATGCCTTTAGCTTGTGTTGAGTTGACATCAAACTAGCCAGCACAGATATGCAGTTTGGAATGATGTCCCTAGAAATTGTGGGGGTAAGGGGAAATAGGAAAAAGTACAGAGGCAACTGTATCCAGCAGACTGGAATGACTAGGGAATGGCTCCTCTTTGGGTCCAGGAACTTGTGAGTGGGCTTGAGTTCTTTCTGAACCTACTGTAGTTGAATAAGCTGAGTTTAGTTTTTGAGATCTAGTCTACTACTGACCTATCTACTGGTGTATTTCCTCTATGCTTACATGACTCCCTATAGGACAGCAGCTTCTAATCAGTGTCCTCCTTGCAGCCTGATCTTTCTTCCTGTGGCAGTGACCATAGGGATAAACTTCCTTTATATCATAGAATGGCCACAGAGAGACTCAGATTTTAAGTCTAGGCATTGCCAGTTGCAGCCTACATCATGAACTCTGTGACCCCAGGGTGTTGGAAAGTTCTCTAGGGCAACTTATCCAAGCATCCCAGGTACTTGGCTGGATCTTGCTCTAGAGTAAATGTCCAGGAATATTTGAGGACTCAGGGTGATGATCATGGTGACATTTGTCTCCACCTCCTTAATGATTTGACCACTGAGGACAACCTGAAATTAAGTAACATACCATAGACTATGGGAAGTCAAGGGGCTAAAAATGCTCACAGATAACTCGGAGAAGATCAAGGGACAGAATGGTAGCTACACAGGCTAACAACCCACAGTTTGCCTCCTGGTAGTAAGGTTGTTACTATGTGCTATGGTAACCAGGTATGTACCTGCCTTAGGTGACTTAGTTTTTGTTACGGGGGGGACTCTAGTTTGCAATAAGGTACACAAGTTTATGTAGCAATGGCATGGCCAGGCTAGGGTCACTTGGCCAGGACAAGGCAGAGCTGAGAAGGAGGTCCCATGTGGCCCTGAGCCATTGGTTTCAGTCTCTTCCCAGGCTCCTGCCCAGTTGCAGCCTTTCCCACTAGCTGATGCCCCTATGGATCAAAAGAGGTTTCACTTGACATGCTTTGGCATTGTCCTGGCTGCAATGGAGCGACAGGTTGCCTGGTGCTGAGGCTTGTGCTTCTCAGCACATCCCTTCTGTGAGGTCAGGCCTGCTAAGGAAGATCCTGAAGCCATTTCCCCTGCAGGTCGAAGTGGAGGCTGTCGACTTCTTAAGATAACTAGCATTGACAGCCACACTAGCAACACTGCTTTTCTTCCTGAGGCCTCAGGGAAACACCAAGTTGCTCCCAGAGTCTCTGGCCTCCCACTCTCCTCCACACTCTCTGTTGGTGCTTGATCCCAGCACTCTGTCTTACATGCAAACTTTTATGGACATGCCATTTCATATTACCGGGTTCCATAGATTACTGTAGCTCATGTGAGACATTTCCCTGCCCACATTTTAGAGAACAATGTCTCACTGAATATAATAGGATGTTAATCCTAGGCCATTCCTGTCCCCTCTATCAAACAGACAGCTCAAGTTAGGTGGATAATGTAGCTTGCTATACACTAATACAACTCTAAAGAAACCTACTATCTTACCCTTGAATTATCCTAGACCTAGAGGGGCCTCTGGCTTTAACACCTCCTAACTATCCTCAAGTTCTGTGTGCACAACAGGGTAGTTCCTTTTGCAAGTTAAGATACTTCTATCTTCTTCCAAACCTGGGTCACAGGGCCTACCTACTGTGTCTGTCCTTCCTTATCTTAATTCCAGAAGTGGTGCTAGCTGGTTTTTGTAAACCACATGAATATACATATACACCAATTATACATATCTGAGAAAAGGGAGTCTTAACTAGGAAATGCATCCATAAGACTTGCCTATTGGCAAGTCTGTAAAACATGTCTTAATTAATGATTGATGTGGAAGAACCCCACTCACTGTGGGCAGAGCCATGCCTGGGTATGTGGTCTTGGATGGTCTAAGAGAGCAGGTTGAGAGAGCCAGTAAGCAGTACTCTTCCATAACGTCTGCTTCAGTACCAGCTCCAGGTTCCTCTCTTGAGTTCCTGCTTTGACTTCCTTTAATGGTGAACTGTGATGTGGAAATGTAAGTGAAATAACCCTTTGCTCACTGCCCAGCCCCAAGTTCCTTTTGGGCATGGTGTTTTATTACTGCAATAAAAAGCTAACTAAGACAGTGGCTAGTTGGGTCCCAGGGATCAGGTCATCTGTAGCTCCTTCAGTAGCCACAGAGGGGCTTAGACATTCCAGCCTCTGCTGAGGTGGACAATTCTCTAGGTATTGGACAAGGCCTGGAGTTCAACTCTGGAGTGGACTTTATTTCGGACTCCACATGTTCTGACCTCCTCTCCTGCATCACCATAGCCTGTATGTTACTTGAGAACAGAAACCCTCCATATGGAGACCTCAGGCTGTTTTCTGGGCTGTGGGGTGGGGGTTTGGGATCCGAGTCAAGACAAATACTTTACATGGGATCACTATACACATGGTTTTTTCTACAGAGAATGCCTTATTGCTTGCTACCTGTTTTGTGCCAAAGCAGACTTATCCTTTCCAACAATGGGTCTCTGAGTAGAGAGCCTTCTCATTACAGGAGGCCATGGGATACACTATAGCTTTGTCACAGATGTGTTCTGAGTGCTCGCAGAGATCACTACTGGGATCCGAGCTCTGCATCACAGGCTTTCCTTTCCTTTCTCAGGATCTGCCTGTGGTCCTGAAAGCTCCAACCACATCCTCAAACCATTTCCCATGGATTCCAGGATCTCCATGTGAGAAGAAGGCCACCTTGCCAGAAGTCATGGCCCAAAAAGATCAGTACTGTCTAGTCCAGTAACTATGCCAGGGAATGGGAAAGGCTGGTGGCTTCTAACCAAGGGTTTTAACCCTTTGAGAGTTGTGACCCCCAAAGACAATGGCTGAGGTCGGGTAGTGTTCAATGCAATAATGGAAACCACTGAAAGAGAGGGCAGCTGGTCATCTATACTACCCCAGCTCTCCAGGGGTGCTGGGTTAAGCCTTTTTCTCATGGATAGTCTGACCCTCTGATGTGGCTATGAAACAATAACGGGTTTGTATCACACTGTCTATTGTATGACACTATTTCTGGGGACACCTGAGTAAATGTCTACTCATCCCAAATAGAGAACTGACAATAGACCAGAGTACAGATGAACTAAGTCCAACTTAATGAACTAATGAGTGTTATTAGTGTTGCTTATGAAAGTATGGGTGAGGGGATACTTATAGGAGTGGAAATGACTTAAAGACAGCTACACTAACGAAGCCTACCCCAGCATAACTGACAACCCAGAAACCTGTAGCACATTGTATAGCTTGGGGGCAGTTCCACATGTTAGAGATTGTCCTTTCCATGTAGTTTAGTTGGTCTAAGCAGGCTTCTGGTTCTTCCAGGCTGTTTGGCGTGTCTCTGTTTCTTCCAAACTGCTGAGCTAGTGTGCTGGTTAGTTTTATAACAACTTGACACAAGCGTGAGTCATTCAGGAAGAGGGAATCTCACTGAGAAAATGGCCTCACCAAATTGGCCTGAAGACAATCTATGGTGCTTTTTCTTAATTAGTGATTGATGTGGGAGGGTTCAGCCCTCTGTGGGAGGTGCCACCCATGGACAGGTGTTCCTTAGGTGTATACTAGAAGCAGGCTAAACAAGCCTAGGAGAACAAGTAATTAGCACTTCTCTATGGCCACTGTATCAGTTCCTCCGACTTCCTTCAGTGATATAAGACCTGTACGCTAAAACCCCCTTTTCCTCCAGTTACTTTTGGTTATGGTGTTTTATCACAGCAATAAAAACCCTAACTAAGACAGCTGGCTTCTGCTCCTTCCAGGGGGCTAGTTTTGTCTGAAGGTGATTCTCAACACTTTTACTATTTATATACTCTTGGGGAAGGAGGAGCCTAGTGAATCTGGTCAGTTTTGAAACACCACGAAGCACCATGACCAAAAAGCAAGTTTGAGAAGAAAGGGTTTATTTGGTTTATACTTCCATATTTGCTGTTCATCACTGAAGGAAGTCAGGACAGGAACTCAAACAGGGCAGGATCCTGGAGACAGGAATTGATGCAGAGGTCATAGAGAGGTGCTGCTTACTACATTGCCTCATATGGCTTGCTCAGCTTTCTTATAAAACCCAAGACTACCTATCCAGGGGTGGCATCACGCACCATGGGCTGGGCTCCCTCCCATTGATTACTAGTTGAGGAAACGCCTAACAGCTGCATCCTCAGCTGAGGCTCCTTCCTCTCTGATGACTCTAGCTTGTGTCAAGTTGATACACAAAACCAGCCAGTACACCTTAGAACACCCTGTCATAAAATATTTGTTTGTTTCAACCTCCCCTTGTATAGTCTATGTCTTAAGAAGTTTCCTTCCAAGATGGAAGGCTTTAATCTAGGAACAAATTGCTACACAACAACGGTTTACCCTCATTCAGGAACACATCACACAGGAAGTACTCTCTGACTGCATCACTGGCTTGCCTTATAGGAACTTTAATCCCCAGATCTGGATTCTAGGAGCATGTGCTGCTGAAAGACAGAAGTCTTGGGATTGTGTCCACAGCAAGCCTGTACATTATATTTCTGAAAAGCATAAGCTATACGTCTTGAATGAAACATTAAATTTTAAGTGTGAGGTACAACTAGCCTATAAAATAGTGAGGTAGCATAGAAGTGGGAGCTTTGAATAACCATAGCCTGTTTTCTTCTTGAGAATTGGAGTGTTTTGGAGATGTGCTGGTCGCCATGTGCAGTTATCTACCATCCAAGTATCCTGACCTTCAGCAAGGAGAGATTCAATTGAGGTAAACTGAAGTCTGTCTCATTTGTAAACTTGGAAAGAACACTGGAGGTCTTGAGGCTTTGGCTGTCCTGAGAGCTCATCTGGCTATTGCTTTAAAGCTTTAATCTTGATCTCTGCTGGTGGTGTTGATTCCAGTACCAGTATCATGTACTTGTACAATTTAGAAACAAGCATCGAGTGTGTTTGGGTGCTATAACAAAATATAGTCTGGGTAAGTTAATTTTTATTTATTTGTTTATTTTGTTTTTTCAAGACAGGATTTCTCCGTGTAACCCTGGCTATACTGGAATCTGTTCTATAGATCAGGCTGGTCTTTTAGTCAGAGATCTGCCTGCCTCTGCTTCTTGAGTGCTGGGATTAAAGGTGTGCATCACCAGACAGAGTCTGGGTGAGTTATAAACAGTAGAATTTTATTTCTCATAGTTCTAGAAGCTTGGAGTTCATGATCACCAGGAGACTCAGTGTTTGGTGAGGGCAACTTCCTCACAGATGGTACCTTTTGTGTGTCCTCACATGGCAGGGATGTAGCGCTCCCTCAAGTGTCTTATGTAAGGCAACTAATGTAACAGACTAAGTATCTCCTAAAAAGCCCCATCTAACATCATCCTCTAGGGGCCAGGTTCCCATACAGGAGCCTGGGAGATATGACATTTCAGACCACGATAGTTTGCCTGCCCTTTAAGTCCTGGGCAGTTAGCACTGGGGCCTCTAAAGACACATAGGTAGCTTCCCTGAGCATCTTGTATAAGCAGCATCAAGCCACAGTGTCAGGAGTTTTGTATCATTCTCCAGATGCCCATAACTACTCATCTGCATCTCTCATCCCCATTCCTCTTTCTTGATTCAAGACCACATGCTTTCGATTCAGTAAACACAATGCCCTGCCCATTTACCAAATTCTACCTGTGCTGGTGCCAGTCTCCATAGCTGGGCCTTTGATGGTATCTTGGTGAGACTCCCTATTGTTGGGGGATGGTTTGTGCACTGTGCATTTCAGATGCTGATTTCTATGCCCAGAAATGTTCTTGTAGTCCAGAAGTTGGCATTGTCATGATTATTAGAGCATTTCATGTCTCAATGATGTGTAAAAATTATTTTCCCATCACCTCTAAATGGTTATAATAAAGAGATGATCAGCCTATAGCTAGGCAGGAGGAGAGGGGAGGCTGGACTTCTGATCTAACAGGGGGTCCCAAAGCGAGACAGAGGGACTAGGAGAGGGCTAGGAGGATTCTTCATGAGCAAGTCACCAAGGGAGCAGCCATGAGGACACACAGGGAGCAGAGTGACCCAGGGCAAAACTCAGATGGCAAGTAATGGAGCACGTGGCCGGGAAGTAGTCCAGGCCAGCATGATCAGGTTAGAATAGATGAGTATCTGTCCAGCTATAGTGCTTGAAGCCTTTTAATAAATATTAGGTCACTTTGTCATTTATATGGGAACAGGAGCTTGTAGAAAAGCCCAGAATTAACACTTATACCCTACCTCACTGATATCAAGCTTAGGTTCCACAACCCTTGGATTTCAGAACAGCACCTGCTGCCACCAGGAACCTCTGCAGTGCTGAATGTTTGCAAAAAGTAGTTTCCAGGTGTTGTGTGACAAAACTTTTCCTGGGGATATGGAACACACATAACTATTCACCCTGTGTCATGACAGACCAAAGTATAGATACCATGGCGTCCAATTTGGTGGGCCAATGCATTTTATTGTCATTGCTTTCAGGAGTGGAAATGATTCAAAAGACAGCTGTATCAGCAAGTCCCACTCCAGCATGGATGACAGCTCACAAAAACTGGGCTTGGAGAGCACACTGCACAGCCTGCAGGCCAACCAACTGATTGGAGAGTATCCTTTTTATGTGCCTCAGTTGGTCTAAACCTGTTCCAGGCAGCTTGGCTGGCTTCTGCTTCTTTGAGGCAGCTCTTCTGGCTCCAGTCTTCTTTGCAGTTCAGCTTCCTATAGTCCAAGATGGACCTTCTCAGCTTGTATTGTTTACTTTGGTAGGGAGGGACCTAGGGAATCTGATTAGTTTCAGGAGTTTCCTGACGGTAGTTTGATGTTTACCTTTTGGTTTGAGGAGCTTCCCTGTAGGATGGAATGTTTCAATATCAGAGAAAACTGTTGCACAATACTAGGTCTGTCAAGAAGGGTTAGTTATGAAGATCGCTGGTCTGTTCTTATGAGGACTTGAGTTTGATTCCCATCACCAACATGTTGGTTCATAACCATCTGGAACTCTAGTTCTAGAGGATCCAGCGCCCTCTTCTGGCCTCCACAGCTAACACACAGTACATATACATATATGCATGCAGAACACTCTTATACATTAAAGAAAACATATTTTTAAGAATGTCTACACGTATTGTGTCGGAGGATACATCTAAAAAGTACCTTTCTTGCTGCAAAAGATTACAGGAGGTGAGATACATGCAGCTGCAGCCCGCTGCAAACACCGTGTACTGCAAAGGTGTAGACACTACCTGTGTTTCCTGATCTTCAGCCCACTCTGGAGCTAGAATGCTACTTTCTACTAAGTCTTTTGAAATGAAACTATTCTCCACACAGTAACTCTGGGAGACCACTAGGTCTTTAAAAACGAATCCTCAGATTGCTTTGGTCAGACTTAAAGATAAGGTTGTATTTCTACTCATTTAGTGCTATTTGCCCCTGGCTTTTCAGAGAAGGTGCAATTTCAGTAAAAATATCATACATGGCATAGTGCTTTGCTTTGTAACAAACTACTGAATATTTTGCATTTGATCTAATTTTTTTTAGATTTATTTATTTTATATGTATGAGTACACTGTAGCTGTACAGATGGCCGTGAGCCATCATGTATGTGGCTGCTGGGAATTGGACTCAGGACCTCTTCCGGTGCCCATTCACTTCGGCCCCTGCCCACTCGGCCCCCCCCCCTTACTCCAGCGTAATTTACTGTAGCTGTCTTCAGACACACCAGAAGAGGGCGTCCAATCTCATTACGGGTGGTTGTGAGCCACCATGTGGTTGCTGGGATCCGAACTCAGGACCTTTGGAAGAGCAGTCAGTGAGTGTTCTTACCCACTGAGCCATCTCGCCAGCCCTTGATCGAATTTTTAAAAGAAAACTTATTTTTCTGTGAAAGAGGTGCTCATAGACACACCCAAAGGCCTTAGTTTAGAGCACTTAAGAGTAGTAACCTGAGCGGGTTAGTCCAGGTAAGAGGGGAAGTGTACTGCTAGACAAAGCAAACCTACTTTACAGAGCTCTTGTGTTTTTTTGTTTTGGTTTGGTTTGATTTGGTTTTTCGAGACAGAGTTTCTCTGTTTAGCTCTGGCTGTCCTGGAACTCACTATAGACCAGGCTGGCCTCGAACTCAGAAATCCACCTGCCTCTGCCTCCCAAGTGCTGGGATTAAAGGCGTGCGCCACCACCGCCCGGCGCTCTTGTGGTTTTTTATCACTGCTCACCTCTATTCGAGGTGAGTTAAAGAACTCTCACAGTGACCCACAAAGGTTCTATCATAGCTTTGTTCCAGCTACATGGAAGACGGCAAACACCCTGTCTATACAGGCAGGAAAAAGTTTGGCAGTGCCTAGAACAGGCTGTAGAAAGAGGTTGGGCACTATTGTGTCTCTAGAAGTTAAGCTGTTAAGATTGCTAAGGGTCCTCAGGTCCTTTGCTGAACTGCCAGGGACAATGTAGATTCTTTCCTTTTTGGGAGGGGAGAAAAAGCAGGTCAGGTCACTGTTTTCTACTAAGGAAAGTACTTTAATGGATAGGCACTAGCCTTGAGCAGGAAAGTTGGCTCGGCAGTTAAGAGCACTTGTTGCTCTTGCAGAGATATAGTTTTGAGTCCCAGGACCTGCCTGGTAGTTCACAACTGTCTGTAATTCCAGTTTCAGAGGATCTGGCACTCTCTTCTGACCTTCAAGGGCATAAGGGAGGCATGTGGTACACGCACATACATGCAGGCAAAACACTCATATACATAAAATAAATTAACCAAAGTTTTGAAAAGCACTGTAGTCTAAAGGTTTGCTGAGAGCTCTTGAGAAACAGGGTGTCTCTGTATAGCGCTCTTGCTATTTTTAAATTACATTTTATTTTGTGCATGTGTTGCAGGTGTGGGTGTGTATGCGCCATAGCCTAAATGTTCGGAGGTCAGGGGATAACTTGTGGGAGTAGGTTCTTTCCTTGACACCATGTGGGTCCTAGGGCTCAAAGTCAGGTTCTAAGGCTTGGCAGCAACTGCCTTTATCCGTTGAGCCATCTCTTCCACCCATCTCCTGCTATTTTTAAATGTGGAAACTCTTGAGGGCTACTTGGTGCCAAGGCCAGTGGGTGACCTCAGTGTCACCCCTCACAAATGGAGGGTGTGGATGATCAAAATATGCCATCTTAAAATATATTTCTAGTTGTATGATGACCATTCAGAGACACTGCAGACACAAGCATAAGTCAGAAAAGCACTCTGTTAGGAAAGGAAATGGACATGGGTTATCTACATTAAGTAATCAAGTGTTTTATCTATATCTGGGTTCCATGCAGTCCAGAGATTGTCACCTATCCTTTGGAAGTAATTTAGTGAAACCTTTCAATTCTGTGGGACTCCTAACTTTGGGACTCCTACAGTTCATAGAACACTTCCTTCCCTTGTCACCCACCCCCCCTTTCCAGGAGCCCCCCGGACGATGAATCTCTGTGTAGCATAGGAACTCAACTATCTGGCTTTGACTAAGCGTCATGCGTCCGAATGTAGGTCCATAAGAACTATCTACCATTGGCTCATTCCAGACAGACCCAGTCCAGACCAGTGAACCTTCCTCCGGGAGGGGGTCCTTCCTCCTTGTCTGGAGCAGTCAGACCAAACATGATTCTGATGAAATGTCTACTGTTTGTTTTAAACTTACTGGCATTTTCCTTTTTAAAGTTATATAGGCCCAACCTGTGGTCGGATTTTTAAGTAACCACCTACTTGCACAGGGTGGCGCCCCTCACAAGTTCCCCCGCCCTGAAATATTATTATAACATTAATTTGGCTGTGGACTTCAGTTTGCGATTTTTTTCCGTCAGGTGGTGCAGGACAATTTCCGCAGGCCAAGAAGCCACAGAGGCAAATGAGAACTACAAGGGCGGAAAGCCAGGAGCGCCCACGGACTCCGGAAGCCCAACCTTTCGCTAGGTCAGGCCCCGCCCACACAGCACCGCCCACCCCCGACCCCTCGCCCTAGCTGCTCAGCCGAGAACCGCGGTTTGCCCCTCCCGCTCCTGTTCTCTAGAGTCTCTTCCTCTAGAGAACACTGACAGGCCGCCTCACTGGGCACTCTGCTCGAAGTACCGCCTTCCCTTACTGACTGATGTGTCTGTACACCAATAGAACGTGTCCATGCACCCCACCCGTAAGGCTCAAAACCTACCCCAAGTCCGGCAGGGGCAAGCCACCAGTCCTTAGCGGGCCACGTGGCTCTGCACCAATCGGAAGTGGTCCAGTCTGTGCACCGTCTCCTGGAGCTTGCTGAGCACGCTTTGGCCTCCTAGGCAGAACTGCGATTGCAGGAAAAGGGCTGTGGAGCTGCGCTATGCAGCTATCCGAGGACGCCACAAAGCGCGGCCCGGTGGCCCTAGTGGTAGGTATGGCCGGGTGAGACACGGTCCCGCACTCTTGTCCCTTCTGTTGCTGTTTCTCCTTCCGTCCACGGTAGTCATCCTGTCTCGGGCTCTCAGCAGCTAGGTTTCATGTACGCTGCCACGGGTTCAGGAACCTGAACTTGGAGGGTTCCCACCATTCCGTTTCGAGGTGGACATGTGCACATGTGCAGAGATGGAGCTCCTGTCCGAGCTCCTACCGTAGACTAACCTGCACAACCTACCTTCCCATCACTCTGGCGCCCCTCCTCCCTGATCCCTGCTTGCCAGCACGCCACACCTATCTTAATACCTAGCAGGTGAGTTAGATGTCAGAGGCCAGGACACATTAAGTATGGTTCACAGGCACAGCGCCAAGTGATTTTATTTTTCATGCCAGTCTTACTGAAATTGGAAACTGGTAAATCAAGGCCTTTGTCAGAAATGTATATCGTTTTTATGCTGTGAGGTCTGTAGCTCAGGCTGGCCCACAGAACATGCAGCCGAGGATGACCTTGAAACCTTCCAGTATCCGAGTTACACTTACTGATAACAAATGAGTCATAACACTTCTTCAGTTAAAATCTCGTAGGTCTTGAGAAAATTAAAAACGTTCTTTTCCTTTACAAAGGACTGGGGTGTAACTCTGACATGAATGTGTAAGTCCCTGGGTTCAATTCCTATATTTTTTATTAAAAAAATATTAAAAAGTCTTTAAGCAGCATGCTTTCAGAATAAACACAAACAGGATAGATAGAATGCCACTTTTGAATCATCAGCTCCTCAAAGAGCATTTCGTTTGTAAAGAACTTGTAAAGAAATGTCTTCAACACTCCTGTATAAGTGTCTTATAACCATGTTCAGATTCAGTGATTTAAAGTGTATGTAAGTGGTCTCTATAGTGATCTTCATACATATTGTCTATATTATATGTAGACCTTGTCTGTAGCGATTATATAGCTATGGTCTGTGTTGTATATAGCTATGTAACATGTATTTATATGTATATGTTCACATCTACCTAACCTATTGGTTTTCCTGCTCAGAAACATGTCCAATTTTCTTTTTTCACATTAATTCAAGGGTGAGGCCAACTGTTAATTTCTGTAGCTATTCTTTACTGCTCACTATATTATATAAAATTGAGGCAGTTCCTATGATGTTGTTCTTTTGGTTATCAGGTTTCAGTGATTTTTATTCCATACTGCTTTAGAAACTTTTGACTTTGTGAGACTCCCTGAGAAAAAGTGCTGGTACCAGAATGTAGAACAAAGATTAAGGGCCTCTCTATGCCCTCTTGGTCCAGCTTGGCTCTTTGATGAGCTGTGATGACCTCTGTGAAGGGGTCACTCTGTTTGAGTCTGCTTACAGAGCAGGAAATAAATGTTTAACCAGAACGATGATGCTTTTGCCTAGTGATTAAACTAATGAATCTACCATTGAACTAGGGGGTCATACACATACAATAACAGATGAATAAATGGAACAGTTTTTAAAAGCATCAAGAACCTAATGGGTACCTAAGACCTATTGAATACTATGGACCAAATGAATGTCAAGAGCTTAGAGAGGATACATAGACATTTTTGGTTTGTTGGGCATGCCCCATCATGAGGTGTGGTTCTAGATCTGAGGACCAGGTCTCATCTTGTGGGAGAGACACTTCATGAATGCTGAAGGGAGTGCAGTTCCCCATGGTGGTTTGTTAACTCATCTCTCTGGATTCTAGTCTGTTATCCTCCCGGTGCACAACGCTGAGCAGTGGCTGGATGAGTGCTTGGTGTCTGTTTTGCAGCAAGACTTTGAAGGCACCATGGAGCTCTCTGTTTTTAATGATGCCAGCAAGGTATTTATGGGCCAGCTGTTGGGTGATTCAATACTTTACAGAACACATTTGAGGGGCGTTTCCTGACCTGCTGTGTCATACTTGCAGGACAAGTCTAGGGCCATCATTGAAAAATGGAAGATGAAACTGGAAGATTCTGGCATCTCTGTAGTCATTGGAGGCCATGACTCTCCTTCTCCCAGAGGAGGTAACATATTAAATTGTAATTATGGTTTCTTAGCAACCTACAAACTTAAATGATTTCATATTGCTACAATCTGGAGAAAAGTATCCTGGTTAAAAAAAAAACATCCCGGTGAAAAATACCGTCCTGGTAATCTCCAGGTCTGGTGATTAGGTCTGTTGTCTACTAAGAACCAAGTGGGCCTCAGTGTCTGTCTGTCTGTCTCTCCCTACACACACACACACACACACACACACACACACACACACACACACACACAGAGCAGGCTGACCTAGAACTCACAGAGATCTGTCTGCTTCTGCCTACCACTGCCTCCATTCAGTCAGTTTCTCCTTCTTTGGTAAAGATTTATCGTTGTCTCTGTGTTTGCATCCACTCCCAATTTGTAGCAGAGCCTAATCCATGTGTGAGTTTTAGGAAGTGTTGTCTTTGAGAGATGATAGGGTCATGGAGGTGGAGATTCATGAATGAAAATGGGATTAGTGCTTTATGGAAGAAGCCCCAAATAATCCTTTACCCTTCTCATTCGTGAGGATAAAAGGGAAATAAAGCTCTCATCAGATACCGAATCTGCTTGTGCTTTGATCTTGGATATGTGACTCTCTCTTAAGTGCATGGGTTACTCTGGTTCAAGGCAATCGCCAATGTAGTTCATGTTTATAATTCCTTAAGCACAGTTTTATTAATATTCATCTATTGTAACATATCAATACCTCATTCCTTATTAGAGAATAATTCAGTTGTACAGATAAACTATGTTTTTTTTTAATCCTCTTCATCAGTTGATGGGCTTTTCCACTTTTTGGAAATTTTGTCAATGGTGTCAGTACAAATACTTGTATACAAGTTTTTGTTTGAACACTGAGTTTGCAACTATTTTGAATACATGAACATTGTTTTTCAAATTTATTGAGCATATGCCTTATAATTTTATATTTTCTAACTTGAGGACCCACCAAACTGTTGGTCTCAGTATAGTACTAATTTACACTTTCCAGTGGGTCCCATTTACTCATATCCTGGCTGTTATTTTCTTTTGTGATTACTACTGTAGCTTTTCTAGTGAGTGTGAGGTATTTAATTGTGGTGTGTTTGTGTTTCCAAATGGCTAATGATGTTGAGCGTTGCACTCACATTCTGGCTGTGTGTCTTTGGATCAACTCTCGGTCCATTGTCTCCTTGAGCTATTGACACTCATTTCTTTTCATTGCTGAGCTATAGAAACAGTGTGTCTGTGTGACATACCAGAGCATCATTGGATGTATAGTTTACATACGCTTTCTTATATTCTTTGGATTCTTTTTTTAGCCTCTTGTGGTAGTTACCTGTAGTGTACAAAAGTTTACAGTTGATGAAATCCAGTTTAGTTTTTCTTCATGGCATGTCTTTTGGTGTCAGTATCTCAGACAACCATTGCCACATCAAAGTAGCAAAGAAATTACTCCTTTTTTACTTTAGAGATTTTTATTCTTTTAACTCTCATATTTAGTCTTCAGTCCATTGTAAGTTAATTCTTATAAATGACAGAACTTAATTTTTATATTTTTAGTCCCTGACTAAACATCATTTTTGAAGAATCTGTGTTATCTTATTTCAACACTATTCAGTATTTTTTTTTTTTAATGTTTACGGGTGTATGTCTACCATATGAGTGTGCCTGGTGCCCACAAAGGCCAAAGAGGGTGTCAGATTCCTGGAGATGAGTTACAGGCTCTTGTCAGCTGCCACCTAGGTGCTGTGAATTGAACTTTGGACCTCTGGAAGTGCAGTTGGTGCTCTTAACCACAGAGCCATCTCTAGAATCATCAACAGCTCTTTTGCACTTATTCCTCGGCCCCACCTCTCTCTTGGTTTTTCAGTATGGAGTTTCTCTTTGTAGCCCTGGCTGTCCTAGAACTCACTGTATAGATCAGGCTGGCCTCAGACTCAGAGATCCATCTGCCTCCCAAATGCTGGGATTAGAGACATGTGCCATCATGCCTGTCATCAACAGCTTTCTAAGAGACTTTTTTATCCAGATGGTTGACCTGAGACTCTTGCCAGGCGTCAGTTAACTGCAGAGGCACGAGTTCACTTTTGGACTGTTCTCCATTGGTCTGTGTGGCCATCCTTATACCCATACCATGTTTTTGACCATTGTAGCTTTTTGTTATATTTTCTGTTCATCTTTGTTACATAATGCAAGCAAACACTCAACTGTTGATGTATGTTCTCAGCCAAATAAATTGTTTTCTTAATTTCCTACTTGGACTGCTAATTTTTCTTATTGTTGATACTGTAGATCTTACAGCTTTGATTAATTTGTTTATTTGCACAAAAAGTTTTTTTAAAAATAGTGCCATGTATTAACAGAAATAGAGGTAGTTTTCCTTCTGAATGGGATGTGTGCCTGTGTGCGTGTGTGTGCGTGCGTGTGTGTGTGTGTGTGTGTGTGTGTGTGTGTGTGTGTTGTATGTATGCATGTCTACATGTTCATGAGTGTGGAGGCTAGATGTTCACCATCATTCTTCACCTTATTTTTTGAGACAAGGTCTCTGTACTGGCTGGTTTTGTGTGTCAAGTTGACACAAGCTGGAGTTATCACAGAGAAATGAGCTTCCCTTGAGGAAATGCCTCCATGAGATCCAGCTGTAAGGCATTTTCTCAATTAGTGGTCAAGGATGGGCGAGCCCATTGTGAATGGTGCCATCCCTGGGCTGGTAGTCCTGGGTTCTATAAGAAAGCAAGCTGAGCAAGCCAGGGGAAGCAATCCAATAAGCACCACTCCTCCGTGGCCTCTGCATCAGCTCCTGCCTTCAAGTTCTTGCCCTGTGTGAGTTCCTGTCCAGATTTCCTTTGGTGGTGAACAGCAATGTGGAAGTGTAAGCTGAATAAACCCTTTCCTCCTCAACTTGCTTCTTGGTCATGGCGTTTTGTGCAGGAATACAAACCCTGACTAGGACAGCCTCTTACTAAACCAGGTAGATGTTCACTGACTGGGCAAGACTAGTTGGCTAATGCTCTTTCTGGCTAATCCCCCAGGGCTAAGATTATAGATACATAGCACCATGTGCTGCTTTTTATGTGGGTAGTAGAGATACGGTTTCTCATAGTTGTATGGAAGCACTTTGCTAACTGAGCTCTCTTTTTAAAGATTTTTTTTTTTTAGACAAGTTTTCACTGTGTAAATCAAGCTAGCTTAGAACTTTTGTTTGTTTTGTTTTTTTCAAGACAGGATTTCTCTGTGTATCCTTGGCTGTCCTGGAACTCACTCTGTAGACCAGGCTGGCCTCGAACTCAAAAATCCGCCTGCCTCTGCCTCCCAAGTGCTGGGATTAAAGATGTGAGCCACTGCACCTGACTTTAATTAAGGATTTTTGTATGTGTGTTCATAAGGGATGTTGTTTTTGGTCTCCAGTTCTTACACTATTTTTTGGTGGCTTTGATGTCAGGAATTCTGGCCTCTAGAACAGCTTAGGGAGGGGACATGTATTCTAATTTTTGGAAACATTTAAGAAGGACTAGTGTTAATTCATTGTAGAATTCATTGGTGAAACCATTGGATCCTGGGCTTATTTCTTTGCTTTGTTCCTGAGTCCTCACTTTTTAGTCTGTATGTCAGGAGTTTCCCTGCTTCACTCAGGTTCCTGACACTGTCCAGAGTTCCTACCCCTAGCCCTTCCAGCCCTTGGCAGGGCTGGTAGTGATGCATTTCAGTGGTTTGAGTCTTCCCTTTTTTCCCCATCTAGCTATGTTGGTTTATTCCGAGGCTCTCTGGTCATAATTTTTGTCTTTTTGATTGCTGCATCCATTTATCAGTATAATGAATGATGTTGGATTTTGTTTATTTGTTTACTTATTTCTTAAAATAATTTAGGAATAAAATTAGTTTTATCTTGTATTTGCACAGCCACCCAGCTTTTTTGTGATTAGTGTGTATAGGATGTTTTTTACATGCTGCCTTTCAGCTCATTGTGTGCCTTTGGATCTCTTACAACATTTAGTAGAGTCATTTTTAAATTTGTTATTGTTTTGAGACAATCTCTTACTGTGTAACTCAGGCTGGCCTTGACCTTGGGATTCTCTCGCCTCAGTTTCTCCAAATTCTGAGATTGTAGATGTAAGCTGTCTAGATGAGTAATTTTTTTAAATTACTCATTAGCCAGGCGGTGGTGGTACATTCCTTTAATCCCAGAACTTGAGACACAGAGGCAGTTGGATCTCTGTGAGTTTGAGGCCAGCATGGTAACAGAGCAAGTTCCAGGACAGCCAAGGCTACACAGAGAAGCCCTGTCTGAAAAAAAACCTAAATAAATAAGTAAATAAATAAGTTCTTCTGCCACTATTTACCGTTTAATTAGAGAATTTAATCCATTTAAATATAACTGTACTTTGCCTATAAGGAGGACATTTGCTATCAACTGTTCTGATTTCTCAATGTCTTCTCTTGTGTTTACTTGTTCCAAGGTATTCTATTTGATTCCCTTATTTCCTTTTGTGTGTTTGTAACTAGTTAATAAAGGGATTATAGAGTCATCTCATCATTTTAGCTTCAGTTCCTCACACCTCTCAATTCCTTACTTGATGTTACAAAAATTACATCTTTGTTGTATGTCTGTAGGTACATTTATAAATTGTGCCTATTGACATAGACTATGTTGTCCTGTGTATCATCTTATAAGTCATATTGCAAATACATACAGATCAAAATAAGACATGCAGTCTTTTTTATACTTGCCTATGCTACAGCTTATCGGTACTATTCACATTCTTTGGCTTCAAGTTCCTGTTTAGCCTCAGGATTCCCCTCTGTCCCTGTGGGCAACCCATAAACTTCCTCAGTTTTTGCTTATTTGGAATTTCTTGATTCCTTTGTTTTTGAAGAATAATTTTGTAAAAACTTTAATTTCATTTTATTTATGTGTATGGGTGTTGAGCTTGTATGTTTGGGCATCTTGTGCATGCCTAGTACCATCAAAGGCCACAAGAGGGCATCAGAGTCCTCAGACTTGGAGTTACTGACAGTTGTCAGCCACTTTATAGGTGCTGGGAATTGAACCCAGTACCTTTGTAAGAAGAGCCAGTGCTCTTAATGGCTGAGCTATCTATCTCTCAAGCCCCAACAGATATAGTTTCTATAGGTTGTAATATTAATAATCTATTGCTTACATATTGTCTTATACCATTGCCAGTGTTTGAGTGAGGTGAGGGGGAAGAGTTTTGAGAGCCAGTATACGTGCCATGGCAATGGCGTGAAGATCAGAGGACAACTTTTAGGAGTTGATTCTCACCTTGTACTCCAACGTAGCTGGCTCACAAGCTTCTAGGTGATTCTCCTTTCTCTGCCTCCCATTTGGCCATAGGAGTGCTGGGATTATACATACACACCATTGTATGTATAATTTATTTCTCTTTTTATTTTTAAGAGGAGTAAACTTTTTTTCCAAAAGCTCTCTGAGTTGGCTGCCTTGGGGTTATTGTTCAGAGACCACATCCTTCATCTTCATTGGACTCCTCCATTTCTTCCTTGTCAATAGGCTTGGCTAGGGCTCCAGCAACAGCGGTGATGGCAGCAGCCACAGGGATAACAGCCACAAATGCAATTGGGTTAGTCAAGAATTGACCTTTTCAGAAAGTGGGAGGTCTACACAGTCTCCACAGACAAAGACAGGACCTGCTGGTACTCATTGCATAGCACTGAGGCAAACGCCACATAAATACCTTCCCAAAGAAGGGGCAATGTGGTTTCTAATGTGATATCAACCACTCTGAGGTTGTACACCCTGCCATTGTTAAACACCTGCTGTTTGAGCAACCCAACTGTGTATCACTTCAAGTTTCAGCAGTGTCCCCCCAGAGATTCTGGTGTTAATACCTAAAGCCTGGAAGGAGGAGATTTTCTTGGGCCCAGGACCAGTGTTCTGGGACCACATTAACTTTACAGGGGGCAGTGGTCCTGTGCAGGTGGCAGCTTGCATCTTATTGGCCAGCAGCTTGTCCTCCATCTCATTGAGGTCGTTTTTCTTGTTTAACACAACGCCCAAATTTCAACAATGAAGCAACTGTTTCTCAAGAGCTGACTTGTTTTCCAGATGCCCTTGGGATGGCTTTGGGCATCATGCTGTTCTTGACCATGAGCACCACAGCCTTCCCTGGGAGCAATATATATGTCTGCTGGAGCCTGCATTTTCTACCCCACAATGAAGCATTTTGGGTGATTACCTAAATGTTAGGTCATCTTAAGGAAGTAGTTGTATTTCCAGGTTGCCCAGCCTTTCCTGGGTATTATGGCAGTACATCGGAGGTTGCCACGAAAGGTTAAAAGATTATGTTACTCTAATGAGTATACCTAGCCAGGTACTGCATTTGGCTTCTTACGTGGGTTCTGGGGAGCACAGACCTACCTGTGAGTCACCTCTCTCCCCACTTGGCACCTTACACAATTGCTAAGTCTGTTAGTAGAAGAAAAGAGAAAAGCTATGTATTCACATTATCTTTTATAATTATGTACTTAGTACTTACTGGTGCTGTGGTTTTTGAGTGAATTGAGAATTTGCCAATTTTTTCAGCCTTAACAGCTTTAGGATTTCTCTAAGGCTGATTTGCTATCAACAGATTCTCTCAACTTTAGTTTATTTGGGAATGTCTTCATTTCTCTTTCACTTTTTAGAATGAGAATCTTGGGTGCCAGTCTTCTCTCTGTGATGCATGCTTCTGGCCTTCTCATGTCTGATAGTAAGCCAGCTGTTAGTTACATTGAGGTTTCCTTCTGTCTTAGTTAGCTTCCACTGTCAACTTGACACTGCCTAGAATCACCTCAGAAGGGATTCTCAACTGAAGAATTGCCCAGGTCAGTTTGATCTAAAGTATTTGTGAGGGATCTCCTTAGTTGTTAATTGCTGGAGGAGGGCTCAGCTCACTGTGAATGGCCCTGTTCCCTGGGCAAGTGGTCCTGGACTATAGAAGGAAACTAGCTGAATGGAAGCCAGGGAGTGCCAGCAGGCAGTGCCCCTCTAAGGCATAAGCTTTGAGCTCCTGCTTGACTTCTGCACTGACTTCCCATCGTGAGGGACTGTGACCTGGAAGTATAAATCAAATAAAGCCTTTTATTTTCTAATTTTTTTTTGGTCAGAGTGTTTTAGCTCAGTAACAGAAAAGCAGAACAGTCCTGGGAGGGATTTTCTTAATCAGGTTATTTGAAGCGCTATCCTACATGTGGGTAGAACCTTCAGGTGCCTGTGTCCTTAATGCTCCCTGGCAGGTTCACTTACCTGTTGCTATTGAAGATGCGACTACCATGCTTGTCTGATATCAAAACCCAGCTTCTCCTCCAGGCCTTTAGCATCAGATTGGACTACTGAGGTACCCAGCTTCATGGACTGCAGGGTTCTCAGCCCTCCAGTGTGAGCCAGTGTTGTACTGAAGTACTGACTAAACCAAAACTATTGTCATTGTCAAAAGAGATCATCACAGCTGAGCCTGTTGACTCTCTACCTCCCTCCTAGGAGGAGAGGTTGGGAGGGGTCGTGGGACCCTCATCTGAGTGTCCAGCTACCCTTCCCAGCAACTTGTATACAATTTTGTCCTAATTACATAGTATCTTGGAAGAAGGTTAGAGGATATAGTGTGGAATGACCAGGCGAAGGGCATCCATCTGTGCAGCTCCAGGGAGGCTGTCATCCCTGCAGACCTTCCAACATGGCCAAATCCTGCCCATAACCTCTCACCTATTTCTCTATAAGTTTAATAAACTCATCAGTTCCCCAGGTGAGCAAAAATCATACCTCGGTTTGTTGTTGAGACCTTAGGAGGAGCAGGAGATGTTGTTTATGTCTTCCTCCAGGAAGGAATGTTAGCAAGGGTTAGGCATTGATAGACTACCTAGACGTATTGTGTAAGTCAGCCCTCTAAGTGCTCTCTTGATATGTATTCCCTCTATCTGTTCTGGTTTTCCCTGGAGCCCTGATTAATAAGCCCTGTAGGTGTCCAGTCATTTCCTTCTTGTAAGTATGGAGAGTTATATCTTTTTTTTTTTTTTAAGATTTATTTATTATATGTAAGTACACTGTAGCTGTCTTTAGACACACCAGAAGAGGGCATCTCATTACAGATGGTTGTGAGCCACCATGTGGTTGCTGGGATTTGAACTCAGGACTTTTGGAAGAGCAGTCAGTGCTCTTAACCCCTGAACCATCTCTCCAGCCCCAAGAGTTCTATCTTTTAACATATTCATATCTTTTGGCATTTTTTTAAATGTTGTGATTCATTTGTTTTCCTAGTTGGAGTTTGTTTGGCTTTCTAAATGTCCATTATTGTTGGTTTGAATGTATCTGGGGAGTTTTCAGCCGTTATGTCTTCTGTTAATTTTTCTCCTTATTTCTTTCCACCACTTGCAGCTTACACCATGTGCACATAGTGTGCTCAGTAGTGTTCCATATACTCTGGGTTTTTCCTTCTTTTTCTCTGTTTTTCAAGTAGCAAAACCTTTATGCATCTACTTTCAGGTTTCCAAATTTTTCCAGTGTCAATGTAGTCTTGGGTCTACTACTAAAAATCAGTTTCTGTTGTTACACTTGGCAGCTTTAGAAATTTTATTTGGTTCTTTATTCTTATGTCTGTATTTTTGTGAATGCTATGTTGAAAAATATAACATTGTTGCAGCTTTATCTGTAATCAGACTCTCCTTGCATTTAATATATTTGTAATGATTGCTCTGACTCTCAGCTTTAAACCTGATGTCTGGCTGTCCTTACCGGAAGTTCCTGCTGTCTGCCCTTTGCCCTGAGTGTAGGGCATGCTTTCCTGTTTCTTTTCATGTCTTCTGGTTTTTGCTGGAAAGTGACAATATAAATAGTTGCCCTCTGGTTGCTACTGAGATGCTTAGTGATGCCTCAGAGGCAAGTTACCTGGGACGGCAACAGTCTTGGCTGGACTGTGGATGTCTTTCTCTTTCCACACCTTCAGCCCAGTAACTGCTGATTGCTCTGCTTTTGTGTGTGTGTGTGTGTGTGTGTGTGTGTGTGTTGTTTTGTTTTCAGTGACACTGTGGGGCATAAATTGCTACAGAGACTAATCCAGTAAACTTTAGGCCCCTTTGAAGTGACAGTTCCTGAGGTCAGTGTTTTCAGTGGTAAATCTGTCAGGCCGCTGTCCCCATCACCTCTGTAGGTTTGTTGTTGTAGATGATGTTTTTAGGATATCTAGGCCTGGGTGTCACCACATTGTTACATGTGAGGCCTGTACCTTTGTGGACTGTGCTCTGCTAATTCTAAATTTCTTTGGCCACTGTGGTGGTTTGAATAGGAATGGGCCCCATGGGCTTATATATTAGAATCTTGGTCATTAGGGAGTGGCACTCCTTGAGAGGGATCAGGAGGTGTGGCCTTGTTGGAGGAAGTGTGTCATTAGGGGTGGGCTTTGGGGTCTCAAAAGCTCAAGCCAGGCCCAGTGTCCCTCTTCCCTGCAGTTGTGTTTCTCGCAATGCTGATAATGGATTAAACCTCTAGAACTGTAAGCAAGCCCCAGTTAAGTGCTTCCTTTTATAAGAGTTGCCGTAGTCATGATGTCTCTTCACGCAATAAAACACTGACCAAGATAGGTGTATACTCCAGTCAGTCATAGTCCTATACTGCAGATAAAATAATAAAAGCTTCTATCTGCCCCAACTTGTTAAAGGAGCCGAGGGCTTGTGGCTGGCTGGATTACTATCCCGATGTCAACTCAGCTTGTCTCTCCCCATGGGGTGCCTGCCCTATGAGCTAAGGTGAGGACATGAGTTTAGTTTGGCTTTCATTAGATTTTGACTGTACTCTGGTTTTTCCCTCTTGAAGTAAGGGACTGAGTTTTAAAAGAGACTGGGTGTTTTAAAGACTGGGATTTAAAAAATTTGGAATGTTTATACTTAATGTTGCTATTAATATGTGATCTTGGGGAAGAACAAGAAAGAAAGGATTATGGCTTAACAGTGATGTGTTGGTATGTCAAGTTGGTAAGGGGTCAGTGTGATATCCCTCTGCATCTGGGAAGGAGAAACAACTTCATGTCACTGTTGCCTGTGGCTTCTGCTTTGTAGAGCTGGGAGGTAAGGAGGGGGAGTCAAGTCTGGTCTACACTGCCGACATCCACTGTACTCACCGAGTCTGGGGAGACTTTCTTGGATAATTGTATCTTCGTTTGCTTCGTTTGGACTAGCCATTTCTAGAGACCATAAATGGTGTTTTATAAGTACTCAGCAGCTTTTCTGAGAAGCAGAACACTTCATGCTGTCATGCCGAAGCACAGCTTTAGGTCTTAGAGTGCCCTTTTTCTCCTTGGTGACTCTTAACTCCTTGCTCTGCTGTTTCAGTGGTCAGCCTAGGACTTAGAATGTGTGCCTTTAACTTATTGGCCACTGCCCTTTGAGGGCATACACCAGAGTCAGGACCTATAGAGTGCACTTGCTTACACATTACCATTTGGCCTCTGCTGCTACTGCTACCCAACACTTTCATACTTTACCTTACGTGGTTATGAATCTTCAGTATGTTGTCTAATTTAGTTTACAGATTTATGAAAGGGATATCAACAAAGAAAAGACATTTCTCTCATCTCTTCATGTGTCTTCTTCCAGGGTCACTCTTTGCTTTCTGTAGATAGAGATTCCCATCTTACTATTGTCCTTCTGCTTTGAAGGACTTCTACAAACATTTCTTGTAGTGATTGTCTTCTGGCCATGGATCCTTTCAGCTTGTATGTCTTTTTCTGATGGTGCGAATGTTGGCAGACAGCTCTGTGATTTCCCTTCTACCTCTTTGTTGACCCCAGTTCTTCCCCTGAGGGTGGTGTCCACCCATTCATCTGGAAGCGCTTTCCTCTCCACCCTCCTCTCCCTTCCTTCTCATCTCTCTCTTTCTTTCCCTCATTTCCTTCTTTTCTTTTCCTTCCATGCAGTTCATTTCCCTTTTTCAGACATTCATGGAAAAGAGGAGTGATTCCTCCTGTTTTACATAAGTGGGAAGTGAGTTCCCTCTAAGTGTTATCAGGTTCCTGACTGTATTGCCGTCTAATTACCCAGTTTACACAGCTCAGGATCCTGGGGTAGGATTAATCAACTTTATTGTTTATTTCCTCCTCTACCTGTAGTTATATTTTCAAACATTATTTTGGACTTTCTATGTAGATGGTTTAATCCTGATTAGATATTTATTTTTCCATTTTTTACTTTTGTATTTTTGCTCGGCATGAGGTAAGAAGCATATCTTTTATATGTTGTATGGAAGCATATATATATATATATATATATATATATATATATTAAATATACATACCACCTTTTTACAAATAAATGCTTGCTTTGATTAGTGAAAACCTGTTCTTCCTTCTGGAGTTTTTGTTATTATAATGTAGTTACATTGTTGAAGCTTGTTGAGGGTCTGTACTCCTAGGAGTTCTTTTGCTATTTGCTTTACCAGTAAGTGGATTCCAGCAGGTAGACCATAGAAGTGATGTAAACCTGAGACCCAAAGCATAGTGTATTTGGTGCTGATGCAGGGAGCAGCAGTATCCTGGGGCTGGATTTCCTGAGTGTTACAACCTCATAGATTCTTGAACCATCTCGTCTCCATGGTAACACTCTGGTTTCTAGTCACATCTTCTTTTTATTTCTCATTGAAAATGTTTTCTTACTTTATCTCTTCAGTTTTCTGGAGCTACTACTTAAAATGATCTTTGTGCCTGGGATACAGAGGGTAAAGTATTTAAGATTCCTACTTGTCTTCAATGCCTTTAAAAGTCCTAGTTTGTCTGGGTAAAGAATTCTACAGGCAAAATAGTTTCTCTCATAATTGTAAAGGATCACCTCATTACCTTCTAGTGTATTTTATGATCCTTGTTATTTTAATGGTATCTTCTTTGAAAGATACCTTAAAAGATAGTTAATACTTCAGTATTAACCCCCATTGGGGTCCCTGTGTTCAGTCCGATGGTTAGCTGTTGGTTTGCTTTCTTATATACCCCACTACCAACTTTCTTATACCCCACTACCACATGACCAGGGTTGGTGTCACCTACAGTGGGCTGGGCTACATCAGTCATCAGCCAAGAGCATGCGTTGTGACAGCCTGGATGTGTAGTGCCTGCTGCTGCTGGTAACTCCCCAAGCCTGGGCTCTAAACAGCTTCCTTTGAGATCTTGGAGTAGAGTTGTGTGGGTGGAAGGTGGAGATAGCAGGAGGTGTGAGTGTGCTTGGCATAATATGATGGCTCTCAGGAAGAGTTATAAGAAGAGACAAGCCACGGTGTTACCAGACCTGGTGGTACACAGCCACTCTCCCTTTCCTGCTAATGTTGCATCTGGATGGCTATTTTAAGGAACATGGATAGTAGAGGACCTGTGGTCCTCAGGTCACTTAGTGATTCTGCTCCACCCCC
>JADRCD010181810.1:0-13464 GCA_019843815.1 Montemys delectorum
ACACACACACACACACACACACACACACACACACACACAGAGAGAGAGAGAGAGAGAGAGAGAGAGAGAGAGAGAGAGAGAGAGAGAGAGAGAGAGGGAGCAGGGGTGGTGGTGTGGAGGGAAGGATTAGTTGTTTTTAAGTAGAGAGAACATTTCCATCTGCAGCAGAGAGCACCTGTATGTACTGCCCAGCATAACTGATTCTGGTTCCAGCCGCCCAGACAGCTTCTCTTGCCACATCACCCATTTTGTCAACAGACATCACCCGACCTTCCTAATGTGTTCTACAGGAATTGAAGTTTTGGAAAACTGGCTCCAAATTGGCAAGATGTTCCATAATTGCTGTGAGAAATGATTGTCTCTTGTCTCTGGCCCAGGAGTGGAAGAGGATATATTGCTTAACATCCATGAAAATGTCAGAGTAGAGGACTTTAAAGGTCTGTCCCTTCCCAAAAGCAGCAGTAACTGTGGCAGAATCTACCAGAACACACTTCCTCAGAACCCTGGCAGGTACCCAAGAGCTTTACAGCACCCACAAAGTGCTGCCGTTCTGAATCAGGAAAAGCAGCTGAGTCCCAGAAGCAGAACCACTTTCTGGTGCGGTGACTCATGTTAGCCCCGTTCCCCTTCCCATCAACCCCCAGCACCTGTCTTGGCAGCATCCTCAAAACTAACAGTCGTGGTCTCCGAGTTGAGAGGACAGAAGGAACTCATGGATGCAGATTAGTCCTCAGTTGATCATTTTGTTGGCTCCCGAGAAGACCTGGTCCCCAAACTTGTCATTCTCTTATCTGACCAAGAACTCTCTGGTTCTGTACAGTTGCAGTACGGGAATCATTTGATGAAACATCCCAAAATAGGAGGCTTGGTTTCTGCTACATCAGGCAATTCATTAGGAATGGAGAACAACACACTGAAAACATTGGAATACAGGCTTGGAAATAAGGTACTTTGGGAAAACAAGGGCTTTCAAAAACTCTCTGATAGAAGTCTTAGAAAACAAAATAACCGTGCCTATGGCCAAGATGGTGTGCTCGCTCAGGGAGAGTCTCAACTGGTGCAGTGAACTCACTTCAGCTGCTCTTGAGGTTCCATGCAAGCAGAAGGGAAGGATTTATGAGAAAAATAATTTGGATGCAGCAAAAGCAGTCCTCACAGGAAATTTTATAATGCTTATACCAAATAAAAAGAGGTATCTGAAATCGATAACTTCATCATGCACCTTAAGAAACAAGAACAACTAAACCCATCAAAGAAATGACTAAAGATTCTAACACAGATAATGAAATAAAAGACTGGGAAGCAACAGGAGGGAAAATGAATGAAACTCAAAGTTGGTTGCAAGAATATAATCAAGAAAATCAACATTTCTTTTTTTATTTTCTAAAGCAAGGGGGTGGGGGGAAATAGGCCAGAGATGGCTGAGCAGGAAAAGACGCCTACTGCCAAGCCTGGTGAGCTGAGGTCAATCCTCTACACGTTCACAAAAGAGTGTGTGCTCCCTGCCCTGGCCCAAACACATACACAAATAGAAGCATAGTATAAAAATGAATAAACATAATGTTATTTGTTATTTTTTATGTGCATTGCCATTTTATCTGTTTGTATGCCTGCATGAGGGTGCTAGATACCCTGGAGCTGGAGTTACAGACAATTGTAAGCTTCCAATGGAATTGAACCCAGGTCCTCTGGAAGAACAGCCAGTGCTCTTATTCTCTCTAGCCCCATATGTATTCTTTAATGTAAAGATCCAAGGCATTAAAACGTTAAGGGGATGTTACTATGAATCCTACAGAAATAAAGGCTAAAGATGTTGCTCAGTTGTGCATGCTTCTCTCTGCATCAATGCCGGGGCGAGGGGAGTGGTGGGGGGAGAGCGGGGTGCAGAACGGCCACAAAGGCATCTCCTGCAGGAAGACCTAATTGAGGGCTGCCTGAGAGACCAAGGATTGCTGGTGCAGACAGCGCCAGCCATTTGGGAACTGCTGTTTAGAAGTGATGCTTTCTTGGGACCAATGGTGCGTGGGTGGAGGATATTAGAGGAGCTTGCAGCAGCATTTCTCACCTGCTCCTGGAGTCTGTGCAGTTGATTGTGCACCACCTCACCTCCAATCCCCCAAGGGCAAGTAGGACTGGGCAGCCGGCTGTCCAGGGCATAGGCAACACAAAAAAACCTGGATGCCAGCCCTGAGTAAAACCAGGCAAAGCAGTGTATGTTTATCATCCTGGCACTTGGGAAGGAGAGACAAGAGACCTAAAGTTCTAGGTCCTTCTTAGCTACTTAACGAGTACCAGGCCAACCTTAACTACATGAAACCCTGTCTCAAAAGATCAAAGAGAAGAAAATGTTTATCTGTCTTCTATTTAACATTGGACTAGAACTAGGACACTCAAGAAGTAAAAAGAAATAAAAGACATCCAGATTGGAAAGAAGTAAAACTGTCTGTTCTTGCAAATATTAGAGTTGAGAAGCCTTAAAGCACACACAGCACATTCCAAACGCAAAAATGGGTAAACATGACTGGAGCCAACACCAGGTTCAGCAGTATTGCAGGATGCAAGGTCAACATAAGTGCATCAGCTATATTTTATACAGGAGCAATAAACAACTAAAATTAAAACAAATGTATTCCATTTACACTAACATTTGAAAAAACTCAAATACTTAAGAATAACTTTAACCAAGAAGCAGGAAAACCTTCGCAAATGATGAAGCAGTTGCTGAAGGAAATTAGCTAAGATTGGATAACCCAAAGACCCCTGTGCTCATGCACTGGATCACATTCACACACCGAGCTAGAGTCAGCACAACCCCTGCCAAAACCCCAACTGCCTCATTTTACAAAAATGGGAAAATGAAGGCCAGCCAGATGGCTCAGCAAGGTGCTTCTGCTACAAGCTTGATAATCTGAGGAGGTGGAAAGAGAGGACCAACTTCACAAAGTTGTCCTAGGACATCCACATGTACACTGTGGCACATGAGTGCCGTATAGATGCACAGACTTTAGAGAAAAAAAAAATAGAAAAATGGCCAGGCATGGTGGCACATGTCTTTAAGCCTTTAATCCCAGTGCTTGGGAGGCAGAGACAGCTTGATTTCTGTGAATTCCAGGCCTTCCTGGTCTGCAAAGCCAGGACAGCCAGGGGCTACATAGAGAAACACTGTCTCAAAAAACCAGGAGGAGGAGGGGAGGGAGGAGAGGGGAGAGAGAAGGGGAGAAAGAGGAGGAGCAGAAGAAAACTAGCGTTGTGGAAATCCAAGAAACAGAATAGTAATAAGTATTGGAAATGAGCAAATTCGGAGGACTCACACTTCTCTATTTCAAAACTCAAGAAAAGGCTCAGTGATCAAGACGCTGTGGCACTGGCCCACAGCTGTGCAGATGAGTGACAGCCCAGTGACTCACTTCAGATTGATGACCACCTGGCTTTCAACAGGATACTTTGTATAAAAAAGAATAGTCCTTTCATTTTCTTAAGATTTATTCTCTTCTCAGTTACATTTCAATCACCTGTCTGTGATTCAATCACCCTTCATCAGGGTAGGCGCCTGTAGGGGCAGAAGAGAGCATCAGATCCCCAGAAGCTAGAGGCACAGCTGGTTGGGAGTCACTTGACATGGGTTCTGGGAAGCAAACTCAGGTTCTCTTCAAGAGCACAAGGCTCTCAACTGCTGAGCCATCTCCCCAGCCCCTAAACAGTCTTTTCAGTAAACGATTCTGAGACAACTGGATAATCACATGCCAAAGTATAAGAAACCTCATGCTGTATACTAATAATAAATCAAAATGAATACTAGATGATCAAAAACGATAAAATTCTTCTACGATAACATCAGTTTAAATCTTCAAAATCATTCGGGTTGGGCAACGGATTGTTAAAAAATATGACTACAGATGCTCAAAGATTAAGAACACTTGCTGCTCTTTCTGAAGACCCAGGTTCAGGCCCCAGGACAAAAATAGGGCGGCTCACCACTGCCTATAATCACACTTAAGAAGAATCTAACACCCCCTTTCGGCCTCTGCAGATACTGTCATACAAATGCACATACATCACATATATACACATAAATGAAAATATAAATATTTAAAATAAATGAATAAAATAGGGGACATGGTGGCACAGGATTTAATCCTAGCACACAGGAGGCAAAAAACAAGTCAATATTTGTGAGTTCAAAACTAGTCCAGTCTACACAGCAAGTTCCAGGCCAGTGAGAGTTACATAGCAAGACCCTGACTCAAAAAATATATAAAATGAAGCACCCAAGCCATTAGCAACAAATGAAAAAACAGATATTATCAAGTATGTTCTATATGCCAGTGCATTGCAATTAACTTGAGAAAATAATCTACAGAATGAGAAAAAACATTTGCAAATCCTATATTTGATATCAAGCCTCAATAAACAACTCTCACAACTCAGCAACAGAGAAAAAAGATCCAATGATAGACAGGCAAACTTCTTAAATCCACAGAAGGTACATGAATGGACAGTAAGAACAGGTAAGCTGTGTGGTCTCTACTTGACTACAGGCCAGGGAGAGAAAAATTAAAGCCACAATAACACACTACTTTGTAAACACTGATTGGCTGTGTTTATTTATTTTCATCAGAAGATATAGAATATTGTTTGATGGGGCTGAGGCAAGCGAGTGCAGGTAACAGTTTAGCAACCTGGGATTCCACTTGGTTCAAGCTGTGTCTACACCTCAGGTCTAAAAACGTTGACCCCCTGCAAGTCCTATGCGTACAAAGTAATCTCCACACAATACATCTACCAACACGAGAGCAACTGAACACTCTCACCTGCATGAGACTGGCTGCCCACGCTACGTTCAGCAATGGAAGATGTGTCTCCTCTTCCTGACCATCAAACTTAGCAAGAGTCTGTGCAATCAAAATCTACTTACAGACAACTGGTAGGAGAGTAAGGGAGAGGATCTCCAAAGAGTTTGTATGACCCAAACCCTGACAATCAAAATAGAGGTACCCCAATCTATACATCTAGTAAGTGAATTTACCCTTCCTCCAGAAGCCATAAAATTAGCCCAAGCAGTAACTTTGGATAACCCCATTGATGTAGCCCCACCATCACGTGACAGTGTATTTTCCTGTTAATCTGTGGTACCTCTTTGCTTTAAATACAGTTACCTTACTACTTTTACAAATCCCTATGTGCTGTGAGTCTTCAATTCCTTGAATAAGAGGCCCAGATCCTGACTGCCAGTAACGAAGTTATTTGAAAATCAAGGTCCAAATATGTTGTTAAGAGTAAAACTTAAACTGGTAGAGACATTGTAAAGAATGGCTTTAAAAAAAAAATTAGTGATTCCCCACAATGAAATGTTGTGCAGGAGAGAGAGGGAGAGAGAGAGAGGGAGAGAGAGAGAGAGAGAGAGAGAGAGAGAGAGAGAGAGAGAGAGAGAGAGGTAACCACGTTGGAAGATAATATAGCAATTTTTTTTTTTTTACAAAATCAAACACATCCTTACTACACAATAAAGTAATTGCACTCCTGGATATTTACCAGAAAGAACTGAAAACCTTAGATCCACAGAAAAACCTACATATTTGAGCACAGGGTCCCCAATGGAGGAGCTAGAGAAAGATCCAAGGAGCTATAGGATTTACAGCCCCTTAGGACAAACAACAATATGAACTAACTAGTACCCTCAGAGCTCCCAGGGACTAAAACACCAACCAAAGAGTACACATGATGGAATACATGGCCCCAGCTGCACATGTATAGTAGAGGCTGGCTTAGTCGCTCATCAATGGGAGGAGAAGCCCTTGGTCCAGTGAAGGTTCTATGCCCCAGTGTAGGGGAATGCCAGGGCCAGGAAGTGGGAGAGAGTGGGTTGGTGAGCAGGGGGAGGGGGAAGGAAACAGAGTATCTTTTTTGTTTTTGTTTTTGTTTTTTCTTGGAGGGGTAACCAAGAGAGGACATATCATTTGAAATGTAAATAAAGAAAATATCTAATGATAAAATAAAATAAAAAAACCTACACATTAAGTGTTTTTATAGCAGCCTTATTTACGATTTCCAAACCATAGAAGCAGGTAAGACATTCCAGTAAGTGAACTGAACGGGTAAGATGTGATACACCCAGAAAATGGGACATCATTCAGTGCTAAAAAGGGATACACCATCAAGCCATTCAAAGACGCTGAAGAAACTTACAGGCATATTAACAAATGAAAAGTCACTCTGAAGAGTCTGTAGAGTGTAATTTTAGCTATATAGTGTTCTGGAAAAGCTGAAACTATGGAGACATGAAGAAGAGCTGTTGCTGCCAGGAGTTAAGTAGATGAGAGAGACGGATAGTGATGGGATGCAGGACACACTAGTCCCAAAATAAATACAGCACTTTGGTAATTGAGAAAGCAGCAGAAGTTGGAATACTGGATTTGTCTACCCTGGCTTTTCTATCCTGGAGCAAGTCATAATATGTTCATGGGGAAAGGAAAGGAGCACTTCGATATAGGAAGGGAGCACTCTGATTTCCTCAGGTGGAAAGGTCAGAGAGGATCTGGGCAGAAATGCTTTCAAGTTTTCTCTAGATTAATACCATTAGACCACAGCCTTTGAGTCTAGTCATACTTCTCCAAATCTGTTTTCCTTCACACCTGGTATAAGGATGCACTTGCCTGTTTCTTCTCCTGGACATATAAAGGTTCTTAGTGATGCTGAAAATCCGGCATGTGGATTTGTACCTTGTTTTGCTATGGGACCTAATTTATGAATTTGGTGTGGGTGGGAAAAGATTATCTTTTTCCTCCTCATAATTTCAGGAGCACAAAATATGGTAACTGAGACACTCCACTAGAGTTGGCAGACAGACCCCTGAGGATGCTGAAATAAACATAGTGTGGCTGTGCTCTCTGGTAACTCCAGAACCCTGAAGCTCTCAGAGACAAGTGGGTCAGAAGGCCAAGATCATTCTCAGGTACATTGTGGGTTCAAGGCCAGCCTAAGCCACATAAGTCTCTGGTTTAAAAATAAATGAATAGTTAAGTAAATAAATATTTTTGTTTGGTTGGTTGGTTGGTTTTTTTTTTTTTTTTTTTTTTTTTTTTTTTTTTTTTTTGGTTTTTTGGTTTTTTGGTTTTTAAGATAGAGAAAGGAAAGCTTCCCTAAAGTCAGATCTCTGTCTACTTCAGATGACCAACAGAAGGTGAAACTTTCTGGCTACTTTCTTTCCCAACTCAGATTAAAAGGAGAAAGAGGACATGTGTGGATATAATTACATTTCCATCCTTCCAAGTGGTTGATAGTTGCCTTCTGTTAAGGGTCTTGGATAGAAATCTAGGGTGGGAAGGAAAAGTGCAGAGGATTTCAGTGCAACATAATACCTACAGGATAGTGCAAGGATGGATACAAGCCATTTACACGTGCCTAAACCTTCTCCAAGGACCCTCACAGAGTCATCTCTAAGGAAAAGATTGCCTTTGGGCAATTGTGACGTCATTCTAAGTCCATCAATTGTAAGGAAGATGTACATGTTTGCAGTCAAGGGGCACTGTTTTTTGTTTTTTTTCTTTCCTTGCTCTTTTTTTTTGTTTTTTTTTTTTTTTTTTTTTTTTGGAGGGGGGCGCAGTTTCAAGACAGGGTTTCTCTGTATAGCCATGACTGTCCTGGAATTCACTCTGTAGACCAGGCTGGCCTTGAACTCAGAAATCCGCCTACCTCTGCCTCCCAAGTGCTGGGATTAAAGGCATGCGCCACTACTACCCGGCTAAGGGCACTTCATTTAGTTCTATAACTTCCTTTTGATTTTGCTGTGAACCCAAAAATTGATATAAAAGCTTCCCTAAAAATGGAATAAACTACAGATGTGTGTTTGAGCATGGATAAGCCTTGAAACTGTTCTGCTCAATAGCAATAGAAACAAAAAGCAAACCTCAACTGTATGAATCTATCTAAACAATGTCCACAAACAGCCACATCTACAGAGATGGGGACTAGATGTGTGCTTGGCAGCCTGGAGGAAAGAGGAGAGCTGGGATATTTGGCATTTCTCTTTAGAATGAGATAACATTCTAGATTTAATCTATGTAACACTTGTGTGATATGGCACTATAGGAAAAACAAAACCATTGAAGTATATGTTTTTAATACTTAAATTTGCAAGCTGTATGTAATTTCTAAAGGGATAAGACCTATTTAATTTTTTTAGTCCATGATGCTTGGCTTATACCATTTGCTAATGCAAACACACACACACAAAATCAACAACAAATGAAGCAAACATGTCAGATCACAGAGGTAGCATCATTTTCATTTGAGTTGCACAGGCCCTGAAGCTCTCCATGCCTAAGTTATAGCTTAGAAGGCTAAAGCAGCTAGGAAGGACTTCACAGGTAAATGTTTGACCGTGTGTCCTTAAAGGAACAACGTATAAACACTCAAGCCACCTAACATCACTAAACATGGGCTGGGAAGCGTTGGGAACACTATTTGTTCACCTAGATGCCTGGGGAAAAGCCAGGTCCAACACAACCGGAGGGAGGTGGAGATTCAAAGCCGTTGAGTTGGGAGAGGAGCAAGGGCAATCCCTGTTTGACAAGCCCACGTGCTAGGGCTTTGGTGTCTTCACAGGTATAGACTATAATGAGAAGAACATCAGACTCCTACAGGCCCCTGCTACTCCTGATTAGAACACTAGAACTTCCTCAGAGATGGCATGGGAGAAAAAGAACAGCAACTGCCTTTGGTCACTGCTGTCTTGATCCAAGCAGGTACCGCTGTCTACCACCTACAGATGCTTTGCAAAAAGCCAATACAAATTAGAGTTCTGCTTTCCACTTGTCGGAACGCTGTGGAGGGAGGCCTGATCTCTGTGCACAGCCAAATGCCTCTGTTGCATTCCTAAATTCATTCCCTACTACCTACCCTGAGTCAGGTGATACACACCTGCTTTTTTTTTTTTTTTTTTTTTTATTGCTCCAGGTGGCTTCCAGAGTACCAACTGAACAGATTTGAAGGCCATAACTTCAATGCCCATGTGATGCTTCCTGACTATACTGTCACTGTAAGTATTCATTTGAAATCTCATAAATGTCTCCGGAATGTATCAGACCTGCAAGGGGACCAATTGGCACAAAATACAATAGTAACGAGCTTATCCTAGGTCCGCTGATTGCATCCGTGGTTCCTGAGGCATCTTTGTGGTCCTGTGCTTGCAGGTGTGACTCTAAGTGAGCGTGACTAGAGAAAAAACTAAGCTATCAATAATAAAAGTCCCCATCACCATCAAACGACAACCCCAGCCAAAAGAGAAAGAAGTTTGCCCAGTCTACTGATGAAGTGCCAGATAGAGCCTCAGCCAAGCACCACCCAACTCAAGAAGGAAGGCAGAGAGGAAACTACACTTCTGGCTTCTATATAACAAACATACCAGGTTTTTACAAGAACATAAACACCCCATGCCCTACATGCAACAAAACTCTTCCTTAGTTATTAATGAACTAAACAAACCTGACAGTGGGATAAAACACGAAGAAAGACAATGATAAGCCAGAGACATGTTAATTAATGGTGTGTCTTCCTCAGGATGTATTGCTTTTTTGCGTTCACATCTTGAATAATTGAGCAACCTCTTGAGGCAGTCTTCAGAGGCTGTTTTTAACAGCAACTGTGTTTAAAACAATTAGAATGAGCAGTTCTACTCACTGGAATGGTGTGAATATAGACTTTGACACCACAAATTAATAGTGTTTTGTAGCTGCAGCTACGAGAATAGAAGTTCCAACCTAAATCTACTGAAAGAGATTGGATTTCGGAACAAGCAGCAGGAGGCAAGGGCTTGACTTGGGCCAGCATCTTCTGATGGTTGCCCCTGATTGCTGGACTTCAGAATGTGTGTTAGCCATTTGGAAATTATACCAAGCTTAAGCTTCCTGGTAGAGATAAAGCATGCTAAATAATGGAGAAATTTTATATTTTTTGTTGCTGAGGGTTTTGTTTTGTTTTTGAAATCTCTTCACCTGTCAATTTTTAACTGACTTTTTCTAAAAATACACAGACCTACATCCATAATAGCAGACTAGCCTATCTCAAAGCATGGCACATAAAAGCCTGATATGAGATCTCTTTCAAAGCATGAGTAGTAGTAAACTTTTCTACCTAGAAAACTAAGTGGAAAATGTTTGCAGCAAAAGGCAAAGACAGGGAAACAAAAGCAAGGTTGGACTTTAAATGCAGCTTCCCCACCTTGACACCCAATGGAATTCAGCAAAATGCACAGCTAATAAATGACCCCACTCTCCTGGGAAGAGCAGAGGAAATGTAGTGTCACACAGGATGCCATCTCGTACCTGCTCCTGTGTTTATAAGGCCAGGGGTGACAACAGAAAAGGCCCATACTACAGCACGGGGCAAATGGGCCAATTATTTCAGTAAAGAACAGGAGAGCCACGTCTGTAAGCTCTGCGGGTCAAGGAATCTATTTTGCAGTTACTGAACTTGGCTTTCAGAGCATGGAAACAAATACAGACAGCGCATAAACAAACACATATGGTTGTGTTTTGATAAAACACTATCAACAGAAGAAGTGAGGAGCCAGGTCTAGTGTCGCATGCCTATAAGCCCAAGAAAGCTAAGAAAAGAGGATCAAGAATTTCAGGCCAACTTGGATTCATAATAAGACTCTATCTCTAAGAGGGTGGGGCAAAGCGTGAACTTGATTTGACAAATATTTAAGCCATAGTGGATGGCATCTGATGTGGGGGATAGCACTGAGAGTAATCCTTCAGCCTGCTCACCACTGTTGTTCACTATTTTTTTAACCTTTTAAAATGGCAGTGGAGTGCTTAATAAAGTCTCACAACTAAAGCCTAGAAGATGGCAACAAAATATATGCCTGGATTGCAAGGGGTAATTATAAATAGCGAGCTTCAATAAAGATGAATAAGAACAGAATGACCCCAATGACAGTAATAGCATATACTGTTTTGGTTTTTTTTTTAACATAGACTGACATCTTATTTTCATGCATTTAGCCAGGAATTTCTCAGTATCTGGAAGCTGATGAATATCCCACACTGAATATATGCATTTGAATTATATACAGATAACTAAAATGCTAAGTGAATATAAACTATGCTTACATTGCTATCCTATACAACACACCTAGTTTTCAATTATAAGTTTATATATTCAGTGGCTACATAGCATAAACTAGAGACATCACTTTGCTGATTTGTGGGTAACTATTAAATTTCCTAAAATCTGAACATACCATTCTTCATGTTAAAACAATAAAAATTCAGTAATTACCACCCAACGGGTTCTTAATAGTGTTATAGATGACCATGTGCAATAAAGAGATTTCTTTTTAATTAGAACCTCTATCTGAAAGTTATACTTCCTGCTGGGTGCAGATTTCTGCTTTCCCTCCCTAGCCTACAGGGAAATACAAGAGGATAAACAGATCCTAGTCAAGGCAAGGAGTGCAGATGTAAAGCAGGATTTAAGAGAAGTTAGGCAACCAAAGTTATTCCTGGAGCTTATCTGACGGATCCTAATGCCAGCATTCCATGGAATAATGCTTCCAATGCGTCCAATTAAAGGAGTGTTTCTCATATTTTAACACAACCTAGACAGGTCTGTTAAAAAAAAAAAAAAAAAAACACAGCCACTTGGACCCATTCTAGACGTATAAGATCTGTGCCCCTGAAACATAGAGACCAGGGAAAAGATAGTAGATAGATAGATAGATAGATAGATAGATAGATAGACCGTAGATAGATAGAGTTTAGCCAAACCAAGAATTCTAGATAGTTCTGATGAACACAATCATGTGAAAATATCAGACTAAGGAATAAAAAGAGGAATTAATTAAGATACAACATCCTCTTGTCATATGAGAACATATGTGTCATATAAGAACCTATGCTCCAGAAGGCAAAACTCAAATCAGAGACAAATCCAACAGAAGCTGTGCTCCTTGCCACTGAATCCGGGAATTCCTCAACCTCAAGATATATTATAAAGATCTGGAAGCTGATGAATATCCCACACTACATATATATAAATGTCTGCACATTTATAGACAGCCATCTACAACGTTAACTAAAAGTAAACTATGCTTATATTGATACCTTATGAAAATATACTCAGTTTTCAATTCTGAGTCTCCATATTTCAGTAATCTCTTTGCTATCTTTAAAACATCTCAACAAAAGCAAATAAAATCATTCCCAAAATTGTCACATACAAACACCAGCACTGAAGGTCCGAGTCTTGAGAATCAAATCTAGGGAGCATAGGTTGGGCACGTAATGCAGAGGGCTTAGGAAGACTCTAGCGCCCTAGCACTGGACCATATATTGAACTGGAATTGGGGAAGCCTGATGAGCAGATGCCAAGGTCTCCATGAAAGAAGAGCTCATCGACCTAAGCAGTTAGGCCCCCACTGAACGGAGCTGGAGCTCTCTCTGTGCTGCCACTGAGCCCTCTGCGTGGGGGTGCAGGGCTTGCGTCGGGGCTGACTTGCAGGCAGGCAGTGAACAACCCTGACCAGCTAGCTGCTGTGCTGCCTGATGAACAACACCTGCTGTGAGGCTGGGTTCAATCACAGCCCCACGACAGACCTGGGAAACTGCTAGACCTTTTGGGAAGCTAACTTGAGGTATAAGCCCTTCCCCAACTACGGTGTGAGCCCCCATTTCCAAGCACCACTTGACCCAAGGAACGAAGCAACATAACTTTTCCCTCCTCCCAGTGTCAGTCATCCATTGGCCATTCTCTCTCCACAAAACAAATTAGCCTTTTTATTTTTTTATTTTTTTCTGAGACAGGGTGTCACTAAGTTGCTCTGGCTGTCCTGGAAGTAGCTATGTAGACCAGACTGGCCTGGAAAACACAGACAGAGATCCAAGCCCCTCTGCCTCCCAAGCACTGGGATTCAAGGCTCAACCACCACACCCGGCTAGCAAATTTACTCTTAAAAACGTTGCGTAAGCTAGAATTGTTCAGTTTCAGCAATGAGGTACAAGCACAGAAACACACACACACACACACACACACACACACACACACACACACACAGAGGCATGCTGGCTCAGAAGCATACACCTTTTTTTTCTGGGCCATCCATTTGTAGCTCAGCCATGCGTCTTTCCTATGTTTCTCCTTGCAGTCGTCATTTCCAGTAGAGGTTTAGGTAAGGAACCAACCTGATGTGGTGTCAGCTGCCACCTCAGCAGGAAAGAGTATGACCCCAAGGGTAAAGGGCAACATACCGTGTTACACTGCACATTCCACTGAGCCCAACAGAAAAACAGCAGTAAATTGCGTTGTTGGCTCCAAATACTCAGTTTCCTCATCTGGAAATAGGGAATGATAGGACAGGAGGTAAGCATTAATTAATGTTTGAGAAGGTGATTTTTTTTATTGTTGTTTTTGGGGTTTTTTTGTCTTTGGTTTTTTTTTTTTTTTTTTTTTTTTTTTTTTTTT
>JADRCD010181810.1:13564-23972 GCA_019843815.1 Montemys delectorum
TTTTTTTTTTTTTTTTTTTTTTTTTTTTTTTTTTTTTTTTGAGATGCTGATGAGAGCAACAAAGTATTATTTTTCTCGGCATGGGCAAACAAGCACTTGGTACAAATCCAGCTGAAGCATGCTGAGTTAATTACCCATAAGACCTGAAGCTGCAGTATGAAATCTATTTTGTACTTCCCTGCCTCAGGCAAATGAGCACCTGTAGTGTCTTACACTGAATCTCCAAAAGAAGGAAGTGGACAAATTGGGCCAGAGAATATAAAGTGGTTCACAGAGACTCCTTTTGCCTTAAGGTAACCATTTGGGAAGGAAAAAAAATTAAATCATAAATATGGATAAAACTTGAGTTGCACATGTAACTTGTGGCCAACAAAAAGCACAATTTATCAAATAATGAAGTTCAAGATATCAAACTATGAAAAAATTCAACTGCACACCGGTCTATGTACCTCAAAGACTGATTAGTTGTTAGTTTCATAAAATCCCATAGAAGCTTAGAAGCTGGATGCTTCATAGAAAAGGCAGGGCCTCTGGGAGCTCCTGCTTCCTCAGACAGGTGAGAGGCTCACTTGGTGGGCTTCAAGGCTGACTGTTTATATTTTACATGGAAGCCAGAAATTTTAGACAAGAAAACCTGGATTCAGAGACTGTCAGGAGAAAATCCAAGTGAAATAGTCCAGGCTAGCAAAATGGGTAAGGTTCCTCTTTAGAACAACCACAACCCAACTCAGCTAACCCACCATTTAAATCTGACTGAAGGTCAGAAAGGAAAAAAAAAAGAAGAAGAAAGGAAAGAAAAAGCCAACAGCTTAACAAAAGCTTAGGCTTTTGTCCTCAACCAGAGGAGTCAGCTTTCCTGAATCTTCTTAGAAATGTAATTCTTAGGCGCAATTTCAGACCTACCAAATAGAAACTTGGGGTGGGGTTAAATTGATAGTCCCTGATAGATAATTTCAAACTGGTATGGTCTAAATTTGAATGTTCTGTATCCATGAAAAATGTCACTCAACTTGACTCACAGGATGGGAAAGCTAACAGGGTAGGAAAAGTCAGTCAAGAACACCTATATGGACTGGCTTAAGATTTCATGAGTGTGGTCGTTTAGTGCATAGTACCTTTAGTAAATAATGTGAGCTTTAATTTTCCTCTTTGAGAATCATTTTTCTATTTCTAATAATTTAAAAATAAATAAATAAATAAATAAATAAATAAGGCTGCCAGTGACAGCAGTGACAACTCACTGTATTATACTTTCATGTCTATGGCCATGCAGTCACAATAGGGTAGGTATGGCAGGTGTTTCAACTCTCTCCTTGGTACATTAGTAAATAGGATGTGCACCACTCCCAGATCTTTACCATGAGTGATTTTCAAGTGTCCTTTTTTCACATCCCTCCCCAGTTTAGGTTGACTGTGATGGCGACATCAGGAGGGCCTAGAAGGTACACCTTCAAGATGTCACGGTAGCCGACTACCTTGACTTTTCAAATTGATACTTGCTGAAGAGTTCCTAGATGAGAAAACAGATGAACAACAAAAGTCACATATTCTATTATTCAGGTAATAGATGGATTTTTTTTAACCTCAGTTTATCTGCCTTAAATAATATGTGTCTACAAGTCCATGACATATCCTTTTATAACTGAACCTGAACATAATCATGCTCTCAAGTAAAGGGTATAAATCTGAAAGCTTGATATTTTTTTTAGTAGTCTTTTGCTAGAACATGCACACACATTCTAAGAAAAGAAGACACCATAGTAGGGATGATGGACCCAGAGAGATGGCCCTGTGGGTTAAGAGCACTTATTCTTGCAGAGGACCAGAGTTCGGTTCCCATACAGAGGCTCATAAAGAACTATAACTCCATTTCCAGAGCATCTGACATCCTATTCTGACTTCCATAGGCTCTACACACACATGGTGCACAGACTTCCAAGCAGGCAAAACACCTATACACATAAAATAAGATTAAATCTTAAAAAAAAAAAAAAAAAAAAAAAAAGAGACTGAGATAAATATTGGAGGTCTACCTTTGAACTTCATGTACATTCATTACATACATTCATGCTGACATTAACATAACAAAAAGACAGAGTTCGGAGCAATCTATTTCTTTCCTTTACTAACCCTGACATGAAACTTCCTTGCAAGACAGTCTATTATTGCCTCAGTGTCTGCATTTATGTTTCCAGAACAGAAAAAGAAAGCCATGTGTGATTGTACTGCACCATTAATATGGTATTTATTCATCTAATTTTAATACACCTCTATATCTAAATACTAAACCTGAGTCTGTTCAGCATAATTGCTTTTACATGTCATGCTGGGTCCTAAAAATAGGACCTGACATATTCCTGCCGCGTGTGTACATTTATAGTGCAGTTTTATTTTAACTTCTTTGCCTCGTCGACTCAGGTCTGAGGTTGACTAACTGGGTGAGCTCAATGAAGTTACTGTGACATCATATACTCAGTTATTAAAAGGAGAAACATGAGCTATGACAACTTAGATGGTGCTCAGGGAGGCAGAATGGCCGGTGGAGAAGCTTCTGGAGTCCCAGACGACAAGGAGGCACCCCATCTCCTCAAACAAACACAGTCTCCCACTTCGGACTTATGTTAGATCAGTGGGGACTTCTGTATGCTCCTGGGTTCTGAAGTTGGCTAGCCTGAGTCTAAAACCCTTCTGTACCATAGAATAGCTCTGTTACCATAGAAATTTCTGGACCTGTCTGCATTTAAATGTTTACCATTTAAGTATAGAATACACCACTGAGTCTTGATGGGTTTTTTTTTCAGGGCCCATTCAAGAAGTCAAATGTCCTCCTAGCTGCAAGTAAGTCTCTTTACACCTTACAGCAAACAAGGCTCTCACACTGGCCTCTCTCCATAGCCCATGGCTCCCTGGTCCACCCTAATCACAGGCATTAGCAGAACATCTGTTTGTTTCCTGTCCATTGATAATCTTATGTCACTTTTCAGTGTCTTTCAATGCTCAGGTTGTCTGAGGAAATCTCCTTAGCTTTAGAAAGAGAAAGAAAACCATCATCCTCAGCTAGCCACTCTCATCCATCTCTTGCCATCATCTATCTCTTGTCTGAGCATCACTCAGCTGCTGTGCTCAGAAGGCAGCACGCACCTTTCCAGTGAGCTCTTACTCTCAACGATAATTATCCACCATTACTTTGTTTGTTTAGCTCTTTCACCCTCTAGAGCTGTGAGGACCTAGAAAGAAGCCAGTTTGCTGGTTCTTTGGCCTGAGCCATGCGGCTGAAGAGAGAGACACATGGTGCACGTCAGCCAATGTCAGCTTTGTGCTGAGGCTTCGTCTGGACTTAGTACTTATCTTGGCGTTTATGTCTGAAAGCTGGACTTCTCCCTCAACCCCCTTGGCCAGGCCTTTCAGTCTTCTCTGTTGTTTGTTTGTTTGTTTGAGTTTTGCCTGACTCAATGGATGCCCCTATAGCATAATATAATGTCCTCATTTTAGAGTTTTGGTTTACTATCCGGAATGCATGCTTCCGGAGGCCAGGGACCTTTGAGTGTTATTTACTAATGAACTCTAACCTTTTAAACCAGCACTTGGCACATAAAGAGGTGCTCAGAAGCTGTCCGATGACTAAAATCATGAGTAACTGTTTCCATATCAAAAACCTAAAATCTCAGTAATTACTGATTTACGAAATTAACGAGTAACTTATCTGACCCAATGTATTCTCATTCACAAGAACTAAAGAAAACAAAATTAAGTCCACCAGGAGCAGAAATAGGTCGTGGCTTTAGTTTTCTTTGCTTTTCCTTGAGAGAGGCTTCAGCTAAAAGCATCCCCCCAAGGCCAGATAGAACTGGCCTCAGTTCCCAGTGGAGACACTTCAGCCCCTTTATGAACTAATCCTTAGTCACCTCTGTTTTAACAAGTTCAGCAACAGTATCAGCTATTTGCAGCTGTTGTTCCAAAGCACAGATGATACAGAGAAGCACTGGACCACGGGCCGTGACATACCCAAAGTGATTTTCAAAGACTAATTATTTACATTATATGTATGTGTGTAAGCCGCTTACGCTTTACATATACGGTATGCACGTGGTACAGCTGCCCACTGATGCCATACAGCATCAGATACTCGGGAACCAGAGTTACAGATGGCTGTGAGCTACCTGGGATGGGTACTGAGAACCAAATCTGAGCCCTGTAGAGGAACAGCAACTCTGAGCCGTCTCCCCAGCTTCAAAACAGTACCTGCTATTCTAATTGTCTTTGTGGTATACAGAGATTTCATAATACCCATTTAACTTTTTAAGAGCCACCTTCAAGAACCAGGATCCTGCAGTAGGAAGGCTATGATCTCACCTCTGTTTCTACAACTATGGGCTCATATCTCTAGAACAGACCAGGTTTCTGGGCATGCTGAGTAGTAGAAGGGGGGGGGGGGTGGTGTAAACATAATATAGCTCTTTCATATCTGCTTGACTGACTGCCCTTTCTTCTCATCAAACACTGGATCCTCAAAACAACGGCAAATTATGCCTCTTGCTCAAGCCATATGTATGCATTCCTTTCTCCACCGAATCACTAACTCATCATCATTGAATTGTAACTCTCAGTGTTGACTCTTACGCTAAGCTTGGGTTACGTGTCAGTAGGCCAATCCAAGAACCCGCCATAGGGACAACAGTCAATAACTCGAGATGCCAACACACAATCACAAGCAGGAATAAGTGCTCTGAAAGACACCCCGAGAGACAATACCAAGGCTAGAAACAGACCTGACTGAATTGCACAAAGGGAAGTTACCTCAGAGCTGAGAAGCTGAGGCGAGTGACTGTTTCACATCATTCTGCTTTGCTTCCCAACAGAGCACAAGTGCTTTGATGGTGCGGAGAGGGTCTTAAGTCTCCTCTGCAAGGACCACAGAACCTCGGCAAGGCTGAACATACCTTGGTTTATCAGCAGTGTGTACCTAGTTGCCTTGGATTGCCATTTAACGTACGCAAGACGGAACAGAAAGGTAAGGTTCTGAAGTCTGCGATCACATGAACATTAAATTTACATATAGTATTCTGTCTGATGACTTTTTAGAAGGCACTTAATAATTAGAAACAAATTTTATTTCTCACGAGAAAAATGGAGTCATCGTTTTTTCCTTTCTTTTTTATGATTGTGGCTTGTGGTCGAGAGTATAGAACAGACCCAGCAGGAGGAATATGCTCCAAGCAAAACATTAAAATTTGTGACCTTCAAGGGAACTGACATTAAAGACAGTTGACATAATAAGACAGTTTTTCTACAGCTATTGTTTCATATACATATATTTATATACATATACATATGCATATTCTTCTATTTACAGTTCATGCTTTATGAAAAGATACAGGGATCTTGGCATGGCGTCAGGTTTTTAATAGGTGCCTGTAAGAAAAAAAAAAAAAAGAAGAGAACAAAGTCTCCAAAATAGCCTAATACTGGCGTATCCCTTCTCTTTGTGTTTTTCTCTCTCTTCTGAGAATAAAGACAAACAGAATTTAGACTCACGGGGAAGAACTGCCTGGCACTGTTCATTCATGTTTTCAGCTGTAATTAAGCATCTAATGCTCCAGATGGCTAAGTATTCAAAATTAGTACATTTCAGCTCCGCTGAAACACTTTATTTGGAAATGTTCAAAATACTATCCAGTGGTGCTTAACAACTGTGTGGAGGGGAATCTTTCAAAATTTGGGAAGGTTTGTTATAATCTATGCCCACTCAGAAAATGTGTGCTTTGATGCTTCTGGCTCTGTTTCCTGCCTTTCCTGTTGACCTTTGTGATGGTTACTACTGACTCCAAACTCGACGGAACCGAGAACCATCTAAGAGACAAACTTCTGAGTATAGTTTCTGAGGGAGTTTCTAGATTGTGCTCAAGTGGAAGGGCCCACCATGACTATGGACCTAAGGACCAGCCTATTTCACGGGCTGGGGGCTCAGACTTAGTAAAAATGAGGGAGTGGTCTGAATATTAGCATTCATCCTCTCTGCTTCCTGACTAGGGATACAATGTAACCAGCTTCCTCAAAATTCCTGCTGTAATGGCTTCTCCACCACAATCAAATCCTTCCTCAGTTCCTTAGCTTTATGAGGAAATGGTATAGTCTCCGTGACTCTACTGAGCTCAATTCCTTGACCTTTTTTTTTTTTTAAATACTTGATGCTTTCTAAAGATTTCTTTCTTTCATATATGTATACATATGTAACATTAAAGTCAGTTGACATAATAAGACAGAGCTTTTCTATAGCTCTATGTAACATATATACATACATATATGAGCTGCCTTGTGGGTGCTGGGAATGAACCTGGGTTCTCTGGAAAAGCAGCTGGTGCTCTTGACTGCTGAGCTGACTCTGGACTTCGCTTCTAACCACGTGACTTGTTCCGGGTATGGCCTGTAGGCGCAAGTGACAGCTGCCAGTGCTAGCTCAAGACTTCAGGAGCATCATGTAGTTTTGCTTCTGTGCTCACACTTTTCTAAGTTGTCACGGAAAGAATCTCTCAGTAGACAGCTAATTCTGCACCACCCTGTAACCCCAAAAGGAATACGTAAAACACACAGCTGAAGACAAACTCATATCAAAAAGACCTAAGTCCAACTGGGCTTGTAGGTGGAATCAGAGCTGTCCAGCTGAACCCCCAAAGTCTATCAGAAGCCTGTCAGTTGACCTGCAAATACGTGACAGGGGAGAAAACATCCCTTCATCATGTTACTGAATTGCAAGGTAATTCGTTATCCATCAAAAGCTAGCTAATAAACGACGCCTCTTCCCACCCTCTGAGATCACTGGCAGAAGATTCGGGTAAGAGCACCCACCGATGCTCTTCCAAAGGTCCTGAGTTCAAATCCCAGCCACCCCTCACAACCACCCGTAATGAGATCTAACGCCCTCTTCTGGTGAGTCTGAAGACAGTTACAGTGTACTTACGTATAACAAATAAATCTTAAAAAAAAAATCTGAAAGGGAGAAATCCTCAAGCCACACAAAGAATATATCAGAAATTTCTGGACGTACTTGCTTTAGACCCCTAATAGAGCTAATATATTTGGATCTGGATAAATCTTAAACACAGGGACACCAGCCGCAAACAATTCTATTAAGTTAGTTTTACTGAAAGTTGTTCAGCACATGTGTTAGTACCACATTTTATCAGAAAAAGACTGATGGGTTGAAAATTGTCTCTTCTTGGGAGCTAGAAAGATTGCTCAGTGGTTAAGAGCACTGTCTGCTCTTCCAGAGGTTCTGAATTCAATTCCCAGCAACCACATGATAGCTCACAACCATTTATAATGAGTTTTGATGCCCTCTTCTGGTATGACTGAAGACAGTAACAGTGTACTCATATAAATTAAATAAATAAATCTTTAAAAGAAAAAAAGAAAAAAAATTGTCTCTTCTCTTAAAATAGATTTCAGAGAAGAAATTTTAAATGAATGTGTGCAAGGAAACCTGTGGGTTTGTATTGTGTAAACACTACAATTGTTTCACAAATGTACATTGACTACTATCCAGACATTCAACTGGACTTGTATAAATCACATTAGTAGGTATTTACAAAAATATTTATTATAAAGTAGCTTGCTACTTTTAAATTAGTAAGTGGGAGCCTAGACTGGTACATACCTAAAATCCAGCACCTGAGAAGCTAAGGCAGGAGGATCACGAATTCAAGGCCAACCTGGGCTACACAGGACAAGATCCCCCTATCAAAACAAACCAATGGCAGCGGTGGGGGCTACTGGGGAGATGGATTCATTAATAAAGTGCCTGGAAACTGGAGTTTAGATCCCCAGCACTCGGGATAAAAGCCAGACACAACAGTACACATATGCAGTCCCAGAACTATTGAAGAAAATTCATACCAGGCAGAGTAGCCAAAGGCAGTGAGATACTTGTTCAATAAGAGACACTCTCAAAACAAAATCGTGAGGATAACAAATGAAGAGAACACCTGACGTCAACCCCTGGCTCCTGCTCATATGGACTCACACAAACAAAACTAAATTAACTTCAGTTTTTAATTACATTAGTGGATGAATTAAGAAAGCCTAAAGATTATGCAGAAGGCAACGCAGGATCCATATAAAGACCATCTGATTATATTTCCCCCCAAACACTACTATATCTCCCAAGGAAATTTTTCCTATGGAACAATTACATAAAGTACTTCCTCCAATGGGAAAAAAAAATCCCAAGAAGACATTAAATGATCTCTCTGCTAATTGTTCACTAGAGTATGGAAGAAAAGACAGAAAAGAAGCCAAGCTTTATTATTTTGTCTGCATCAACCACTGTAGTGGCTATTCCTGGTTGTCAACTTGACTACATCTGAAATGAATTGCAATCCAGAATTAGAAGGCTCACCTGTGGCCCTAATCTGGAGGCTGAGAGATACAAGTTTCTGACCTGAATCTTGGCATGGAGACCTTGAGGAATAGTGGCTACGAATCCCATAGGATTAACATAGAAAGCTCTGAGTTCAAGGTCATCCGGGGTTAAAGGTGTGGTGGCACACACCTTTAACCTGGGCCACACTTTTTGCTGGAGACGTATATAAGGACATTGAAAAAAGGAAAGCTCTCTCTGCTTCGCCTGCTTGCCTTGTGGGACTGAGCAATTGCTGGATCCTTGGACTTCCATTCACAGCTGCTGCCGAGACTGTTGTTGGGAGTTGATTGTTGGGGGTTGGACTACAAACTGTAAGTCATCAATAAACCCCTTTACTACATAGAGACTAAGTTCTGTGACTCTAGAGAACCCTAACTAAGACAACCACTCACGAATTCTGCTGCTTAAGTCCCTCAAGGAACTCACTTATGACCAGACCTTGTTGTCCCTACGATTGAGCTGCAATCTTTCTGTTTCTGTCTTTCCCTGTTCCTCTCTCTCCTCCCTCCATTTCCCTGTATAGCTGTATTAGCGTCTTTAGAAGGCCAGCCTCCTATAGAAACTACACCAGTGGGGTACACTGCACAGACCACTCGTGTGGCCCACCTGCCCATTCCACGTGAGGGTTACAAGGTGGCAGCCTATAGATTAGAGAATTGTGACTCTGGAGTGGGGACTACAGCAGGAATTTTCCAGGCTAGTAAACAAAATAGATTTCTTACATGGAGGTAAGGGGAGGGGAGACATTGCAATTATGGATTAAGCGTACCGCAGAAAGGACCAGATTGCCCAATACCTTCATCTGACTGATTACAGAAGGATAAAGGAGGTGATGAGTTCTAAATATGAAGCTTACTATTAAGTAATTGCTTGAGAATTCAGAATAAAGCAATGAATTAAGTACATCTTACATTACTCACACGGTAGCAGTGAATGATTTTAATTATATTAGTTCAGATCCGCTGTTGTTTTCTGATGATTCTTGCTTAGAGCAACTGTGCATTAAATCCATTAAGTATGTGAAAATGCTGGGTATATGCAAGAGATTAATTTGAAATTCGTCATGTTGCTTTCCTCTGTTTTGACTTTGGGTATTCATTTACATTTAGAAATAGTGCTTCAAGCATGGGTGAGTTCTTCCAGTGTGCAGATAAATTTGATCTGCAACTATGTCTTAAGAGTAAGATAATCCAATCCCATCTGTGTTATTTACAGGCTATTGATTTAAATTTGAACACCTTGGGCTAAAGTTGCCAATCAATCTTATTTAAAAGACACAGGGGAATTGGGCCCTTCTCTCTTTGGAAATAAAGGCTATTCTACCCTACTACAATCCCTTGTTTTGCCCTGGTTTTGAAAGTGCCTGAGTATATGGTTTTTACTGTAAGCTGCCTCAAATCTTCTCTGGGAGTAAGAAGGGCAGAAATCCATAAATAGAGTCAAAGTGAGTCATGAATTAGTCAATGGAGAAATTGCCAAAGGGCTGTGCTTATCTATAAGGCCAGAACGGGCCTGCTGGCTAGAATTTGGGACAAAATACAAAACCACCCACTTCACAAACTAAAATAAGAATTGGGATAAATGTTAACACCTGATAGTTTCATAATCTAAAATTGAAGGAAGTACGCAGTTCTGGTACGGCAATTTTGACTCCTGGGATCTAGAACCCAAGGTAGACTCTTAAGTCATCTGGGTTTATTAGTCTCCCACCTCCAATGGCTCCCGTCCTCCATCTCTAGCTCTTCAAGGGAAAAGAAATCTGAGCCCAAAGAAGGCATGTAGCTCTCTTTGGCTGGCACTGGTCACTGGAACCTCCTGAACAGTGGGCCAGATTCTCCTTCATAGTTCTCTCAGAAATTACTGACAGCCAGGCAGGGCAGAGCCTCTGTCCTAAGCTCTACTTCCAACAAGCTCAATCAACTGTTGCCATTCCATGCAGATACACACTTCTTCGGCTCTCTCTCTCTCTCTCTCTCTCTCTCTCTCTCT
>JADRCD010181812.1:12599-26201 GCA_019843815.1 Montemys delectorum
CACTAAAGAGAGAGAGAGAGAGAGAGAGAGAGAGAGAGAGAGAGAGAGAGGGAAGGAATGTTCTCCGTATATATATGGGTTCTGACCTAGTGGCTGCAGGTAAAGGTGGGAGGTGAGCCCAGTGGATTCTGGGAATATGGCGGCTGTTGCCCCAGCAACAGGTCTGTGAGACCCACCCATGCTACGCCACAGGATTTGGAGGCCCTGATGCTAACAACAATATCAATCAACCAGACCCTTCCCCACCCCAGAGCTCCCAGGGACTAAATCTCCAACCAAAGAATACACATGTAGGGACCCATGACTCCAGCTGCATATGTAGGAGAGGATGGCCTTATCTGGCATCAATGGGTGGAGAGGCCCTTGGCCCACTGGAGGCTTGATGCCCCAGTGTAGGGGAATGCCAGGCTGAGGAGGAGGAAGTGGGTGGGTAAGTAGGGGAGCACCCTCATAGAAGCAGGAGGAGGGGGATGGGACAGGGGGTTTCCAGAGGGAAAGCCAGGAAAGAGGATAACATTTGAAATGTAAATAAATAAGACAGCCAATTAAAAAAAAAGAAAAAGATCAATTTCAAAGTCACCCAACAATATTGCAACCAAAGATAAAAAAGAACCTCATTTAAAAGATGATTTAAACTATTCTTAAGAAAACAGACCTAGATATGTATAAAATATATGTGTGTGATTATATAAAAAATCATAAGAATGCTACAGTTGTAACTGCTATTTGCTGACCATAGTCTTATTTATATTTATATTATCTTTCACTAGATCAACTTGATCTTTTTTTTTCGACAAAAATGTCATTCCTTCATTGAATAAACCAGTGTGCATGGCCAGAGACAAGTTCTATTTTAACTTCCTATATACTGTGTTAAAGGGGTAGAGGGATTTCTTTCATCAAGTCTCACATTCTTATCTATGAGTAGGTTTTGTTATTGTTTGTTTGCTATTATTTATTAAAAGCACCTGTTTGTAAACAAAATCTTAATTGTTTGATTTTCACCAGTGAAGACTCAGGAGCCAGATGCTGGGGTGAAAGCCTGCTAGCTCAAAAAGGCAGAGGAAGCACCTGGGTGACCTTCCTCCTCAGCTGACATCCCAGAAGCAACGCCCTTCTCTCATGCCATCTCAAAAAATCTCCTTCCAGCTGAACGTTCCTCCCTTCTTCTTCCTGAGTGTCTTTCTATCCATCCTCCTTACATCCTCTTACTCTTTATGGTCTTTTCCTAATAGTTCTGTGTTCACGTCCTGTCAGCTGGTTGCTTGCTCCTCTCTTGACCTATGGTTGATTGTATTTAATCCTGTTTACAGTATTCAAGCAAACAGCTCTTGGATTAAAGGTGTTTGCCCAGGTTGAGCCACACCATGACTAAAACCAGGTTTTTCCAGTAAAAAACACAATCTCAGGGTTCACAGTATGATCAAATATTCTGCAACAAGCACCATAGCACCTCTTTTCATTGGTTTTAAGGTTTAGTGTTTGGCGGTTCCCTCAGGTAGAATCATGTGTTTTTCAACCTTCGGAGTGTTTAGGCCAACTACAAAGTCAGAAGGACCACAAATTAGTGCCAGTGTACCGAGAACAACTCTTTTGGGGATAAGTGATAAAAACTGCTAGAGGTTTTGCTTGTTACCTCAGAACACTCTCTCTTGGTGCCAAGACACCATGACTCGTGGGAGCCAAGCAGTTGTACAGGCAAGTCACACAAATGAGTTCTAGCCATAGTCCCAGCTAAGGTGGAACCAATGACTGGCTTCAATAAGTAGACCGGAGTGAGTGAGCCTTCCAGTGATCTCAATCTCTAAGCTTTGATGTATGCCTGCTCACACTAACTGGAGCTGAACCAAGTTGTCTCTATGAAGCCTGAACCAAGATGCGAATTGGGGAATACAACAAATGTCAATGTTTTTTAGCGACTCTTCACACCTAGATGAGCTTGCGCATACAACAGCAGAACATTTGAATAGTTTCCACATTTCTCAACCACACATGAATTGCTTTCTCCTTTGGTCCTTCCTAATTCCTGGAGCTGGCCCATTTTCCTAGTCTGATCTCTGCTGCCCTGTCCCTCACACACAGCTGCATCCAAATGAAGCAGCTGTTAATCTCCCTCTCACTCTCCCTGTGGAGCCTAGCAAGATTCTGGTCCATCTCTGCTCATCTCAGTCCTTCAAAGACCGTGAAAGCCCATGTAATGTGCATCTGCTGTCATGTTGGAGACCTCTGTTCCGGTTTTAGCAGGCTGATTTTCTTTCTGGCAAACCTCTTTTCATCCTTTATCCAGAAATGACAGATAACAGAAAACTTTAGCCCGCCTTTTAGCCTGAGGTAGGCAGATGCTAACCAGTGGGCACATTTCATCTTCCTAGCCAGTATGTTCTATTCAAGGGTGAGAGTCTGCCCTCAGTTGGTCCAACGAGACTCAATCCTGGCCTTCTCCCAGGAAAATCTTCCAACAACAGCCCCTGAGCCGGGAAGCTGTCAGCCCAGGTCTGTGAGTATCCAATCCTGTGAGGAAGCCTGCCTGCAAGCATAACTAAACCAGAGGAAGGCAGAGCCAAGCATCTACCTATTCATAACATCATTACACCACCTGAAGTCAGCTGCGCCAAGTGACAGCTCCTCTCTCCACCCACAACCTCATAATTTTTTGTCAACAAAATAATTCCCTTTTTGGATGAAAGTTGGGTTGTGTTAGTAATGACTTTGGTAGCTAAACACTCATGGGCAACCTAGATGATATCCTTTCTCCACATTATAGGACAAAACATGGGTGCCTGCTTCAAGTGATTCTATACTGTGACTTGGGTTGGGGGGGTCGGGGGAGTTGAGTTAAATAAGGGCAATGAAGTACAACCTTACCTATTTCTTATACCGCCACCACCGCAGTGCCGTCCTAATGATGCCATTTAAGCGTAGAGCTCCTAGAGCCCTTTTACAGTGTGCTAGTTGTGGACACATTATTATGAGCTTTTTACGGACAGGAATTATTTGCTCTATTGGCTATATAGTGAAGGTACTGGCCTTATACTATGATACTATGTACCCCACAGCTGTTACTTCCTCTCTCTTTCATGTTGTATTTAGCAGGAGTCTTCTTCCAAGTTGCTGAATGAAATGTGTATTCATCAGTGTCCCCAGCTAGACAATACTTCTAGAACATTTATTAGGCACCAGGCATAAATAATGTTGCAATTAATTCCTCATGATAACACAGGGTATGATTTCTTTTTTTCTTGTACAGGTGTAAGAAATTCTGACAAAAATAAAACTGGAGCATCAAGGAAACCACACCCATAGCAACTCTCCTAGCTGGCTGCAGAACTCTTTGATCCCGACACTTGGTGCAGGTTCATGGCATATCTAACATACATGGGATTTCCACTTTGAAAAATATTCTACACACCTGTTCTGAATCAAGGTAGACAGTCCAGGTTAAAAGCTGTAAAGGATAGGAAATCAGTTCTTGAATGAGAGAAACCACGGATGTGGGAAGCAAGTTCTCAGCCTTTGGAGATGGGGTGAAGGGAAATTTGGAAGACATTGATGTGTGTCTCATAGCAGGAGCACCTGTTCTGAGCTTTGTTCTTCCCACATCAACCACACATGTGAAGAAATGGCAAGGGCAGAAACTGCAAGGGCTCTTTGCTAAGAAAGTGTTTCAACTTTGGTGGCTGTTGGCCAAGAAAACATACCCAGCCCTCCCCTCGTTGTCACAAGTGTGGAACAAAGTATCCCTCGATGTCACAAGTGTGGGACAAAGTATCCAGGAGGTGAGGTTGAGGGGAGGGGCTGGAAGGAAAAGCCTTATGAGGAGGGAAACTAAAAATCTAAGCAAGGCTGAGGGAGAAGCTGCAAGGAGACTGGTTTACAGTTTGAATCCACAAACGTGGGGTGATGGGATATTTGCGGAGCTGCAAGTGAGGGCCTGTGCTCACCCCTGAAGGAGCAGGACAAGCTCCCTATTAAAATTCTGACAGCTCTTTGGGAGAGAAGAATGCATCTACAGGCAAATTGAAATGGATGACCACATAACCTAGTTTACTCTTCTAATTCAATGAAAAATTAAATATTTATTATAGATCGAGAATGCTTATGAAAAGGGCAGTTTTTGAAATTTTTTTTCTACATTTCTTGCTGAGTTTTAGGGAGAGTCCCTTGGGTGCACAGTTTCTCAGCTTGAACTGGGATGGAGAATTAGAGATTCAAAAGGAAAACTGGGCCGGCTGGGGTGCCATCAGCTGGGAAGATGGGGGCCTATCATTTGTGTTTCAGAACCTTAGTTTTGATCTAAAAAAAAAAAAAAAAAAAAAAAAAAAAAAGCCATGAAAACCACACTCTGTATGGCTGTTTGGCAGGATTGTGTGGATGGATGACCACATGAGAAGTCTGCTGTTCTTTTCCATAGAGACCCAAGTACTTCATGTTCATTCATTTCTAGGCCACGATTGCTTGAGAAAGAGTTGACAAACAGACACAAGTCTGGATGGATTGATGCCTGTTGGTGCATTTAGGAAAAGGCTAAAATAAGCTTTTTCTCTCTAGGACATTTGCTCAGTAGTAGTTCATGCTAAGCAGATACTTTCCCAAGATTGATACACTGCCTCCTAAGCAGCCAAGGAGTGCTGGCCAAGAGTTAAAATGCCTTTCAGGACAAAAGCAGTCGATGACTGAAGTGGAAATGTCTGGTAGTCTCCTGTGATGCTTTCCTCAAGCAGACTCATGTGGTGTTCTGCTGAAATGGACACATGATGTTTGAAGAGAGTATAAGTAGGATCTGACAGTGACACTTGCATACCTAGCCATGTAATGCTTCCACTGGTCTCTCGGCATTACTGATCTTCACTTCCCTGAGAAAGGCACGGCAGAGAACTTCTCCTGGCATTCCAGCTGGTTCTGGTCACTCCCAATGACTTGGGCCTACTTGGTGGAGGCATGGCCCTGCTGAATCTGCTGGATCTGCTGCTTCTGATTCATGTTGGGTGACACTTTTGAGCCGGACCATTGGTATCCTGATGCCACTGAACTGGACTGCTGGTATTCTGACAATAGAGATTGGAATCACGCCAAAGAACTACTTCTAAACAGGTCCACATCCCATTGTCCTATTTATCATCTTTTCTCCCTACCTTTAGACAGTGGACTAGAAAGGAGGTAGAAGCATTTAAGAACCCTTATTAAAGTAGATTTTGAAAAAAAAAAATCTAAGCATCCAGACAACAGTTCCATTTCGTCTCAGAACTGATGTTCCTCTCAGAACTTTCCAATTAGCACATGCTCTCGAGAGACCATACATGAAATTGATAGACATTTTATACATGACTTTCTTAAGGATGGCAAGTAGCAAGAAAAATACCTTGTATAATGTGTGTATTTTAAACGTAGTTTTCTAATGTTCGCTTAGCTGTATAATGCATGATGACTAACCTTTATACATTCAACAAAATGCACACTGTTTACCTTACACCATAAATACAGGAAAAATTGTTATTTATTTGTAAGTATATAATGACTGCATTATATTTGTTTTTTTTTTATGAAATCATAATTATATGTAGTTTAAATGTGAGGCATAGTATCCATGATGGACAAAAATTGCCTTTATATAAAGTTTGGAAGTTTTGGATTTCTTATTTATAACTCAGTTGGTTGTTTTGATTAATTTTCCTGTTTTATTTCTAAATTACAGGCTAAGCTGGGAGATATTAGGTTTCTACTTGCAATCATTTATGCACAAGGACAACACCACAGATCTTGGCATTTCAAGGAAACGGTGCAGGTCATTTGTGCTTTCGACTGGCGGAAGGAGAGGAAGGGCCTGCTTCTTAGGGTATTAATCTCATTGGTGGAGAGAGAGGATGTTTCCTCTGAAAGTATTCGCCCTAATCTCAGAGCCCACTCTCCTGACTTCATCTCAGCCTAAATACTCCCTCCAAAGGTGGGACTTCGGCATCTGAAAGGAATGGGTATGGTACAGACACTTCCCTCTGAGAGAACTCTGCAGACAAAGGGCCCCACCCTACTCCCAGGAGCCTACTCCGGATTTATGGTAGATATGTACCCTCAGAGGCCAATCCTGGGTAACTTGACTGCCTTGGCCCAAAGCACTTCCTCCTAATCACTGGCTGAATGCTAGACCGTCACTCTCCCACGCGAGTGTGAGTCAGTTCACTCCTGCTCGCAGAGGTCTGAGAGTTTGTGGTTAGAGAAGCATGGCTAGACCTTGTTGCAGCGGGGTCCACAGATGGAGTGGCAGATGGGATGGAAGAGCAGAGAACAAAGAGGAGAGCTGGCATTGTGTGTGCCGCCGCGATCCAGTGGCAAGCTGGACAAGATGGAGGTATTCCATGTGCAAGTGTGGCTTTCCTGGCAGTGTGGAGATGTGTGTTTGCGGGAGAGGAGGTGGTCCCATGATGATGTGGCTAGGTAGATTGTAACTTGAATATTTAGATGATTGATGTGTGAGCCCCCTTGTGTACGTTTGTTCTATTCTTCCCATTCATTAAAGGGTAGGCCGGACAATAATGAATCCTCATCAATGTGAGTTTAAATTCCCGTCATCTTTTCATATCCTCTGCTGAATATTCGTACAAAGAAAGCATTTATTGATGGTGAATGTAAACAACTATATACCAAATACTGGTTAGACCATCTCTGTGGCCAGAGCTCTGAGCTGAGTGGTGAGCCAGCTTGCTATTATTCTGAGTCAGCTTGCCAAGAAACCAGAAAAACAGCCTTCCCCTGACCATCACTCATTTTGGTATCTGTCCTCAGGAGGAAGGAGAACAACACAGCCATTGAAATTCTCAAAGCTTTGCTAATGGCCAGGAGGATTCACTTGATGTAAGGTATGGGCCTCTCAAATTGCTCCATTTCAAAAGGAAACTGCGTTATAGTCATTTGATTCATCAATTATGGAAAGGTTCCTTTCTAATTCCCACTTCTATTATCATTTTCCCACACACCTCATAGGCTGCCCTTCTGAGGAATTCCTCAGATGTCCTGTGTTCTGGGTATACTCAGCAAAAACAGGCACATTAGGTTGTCTTTCTAGGTTTGTGCATACATGTACATACATACATGTGTATGTATGTAACAATAATAAGCAAAAGGGGGCTATCAGTTGGAGAGACAGAATCTACTATATAGCTCAATTGGCCTCACACTCACACTCCTCCTACCTCAACCTTCTGGGTGTTGGAATTACAAGCATGTACAACTTTACCTGGACTTAGGGTATTTAGGATTTATCGAATTTGAATAAAATCTACACGTAGAAAAGCAATCCCCAGCGGACAAGAATCTTAAACAATTACAGATTATATTTCCTTGGTTTGGCAACTTGTTTTCATGATTGTGGAAAACAAATAATCTGAACTAATATTTTTTTCAAGTTTATAACTTATTTGGGGAACCTAGAACTTATGTGAAACCTGCAAGGCCTGCTAGTTTCTCAATAAACGCCCAGTTGCTGGTTCCATTTCCTTCATGTTTTCACCTAGTTATCAAGTTGCCATCTCGCCTATCACCAGCAGGGAGCAAATTAGATTCTTCAGCACAGTTGTCTAGAAGGTGCTTTTCTTATCAATAAACACTTTGCCCCCAACCCCCAACCCCAAGCAAGCATGCAAGCAAGCAAACAAACAAACAACAAAAAAACCACACAAAATAATAACAAAACCAAAACAACAACAGATAAACACAGGCTACAAAAAATAAAAAAAGATGACCAGTGTAGGCTCATCTCCATTTTTAGTTCATCTGCTATGAGTCTATTGTCCTGAGTATTGTAAAATAATTTATCTACTTGTTATGTTTTCTTGGAGGAGATGGAGACAAATGACTTCCCACTCAGGTAGGGCACAATTGAGGGACCAGAGCAATGGTTCCATGAAAGTACAAGTTGGTGAATCACTGAATTTATTAGGGCTACTTCCAGGAGTGTAGGTGAGGGGTATTTTCCAAGAGCACGGATGACTCAAAGACAGCTCTATCCCTGAAAATCACAATCGAGCATGGGTGCTGAGCCAAGAAAACTGTTGTTCAATTTGTAATCAGCTCTACAAATCAGTGTCCTTCCCCTAGAAGTCCTTAGTGCTTAATAACCATGGGTAAGATGAGTTGGGAATCATGTACGTTTTAGGAACTTCTTCCTTTTTTTTTTTTTTTTAAATTTTATTGAATTATGATGAGAAAAGTGACATGATTTCAATTTATCTGAATTTGTTAACATTTAAAAACATATTTTAAGCGGGACCAGCCGGGAGGCACAGGCCTCAAGAGTTGCAGGGGAGTTGAAGGGCGGCAGAGACAGGATCCTCTCAGCTTTTGAGTGACAGAGCTGGATCAGCGACCATCTCTGCCCCTTCCCTGCTAGTGGAGGGCCTGCCTCCAGGACGTGCTTTGACCCAGAAACTCAGCCAGGACCAGCCAGGAGGCACAGGCCTCAAAAGTTGCCAGGAGTTGCAAGGCATCAGGGACAGGACAAGCTCTAGTCAGAGACACCAAGCATCTATCACCAGAGATCAAGAGATGGTGAAAACCAAACACAAGAATCCTACCAACAGAAATCAAGACTACTTGACTTCATCAGAACCTAGGACTCCCACTGCAGCAAGTCCTGGATATCCCAAAACACCGGAAAAGCAAGATTTGGATCTAAAATCATATTTCACAATGCTGATAGAGGAACTTAAGAAGGACATGAATAACTCCCTTAAAGAAATACAGGAGAACACAGGTAAAGAGGTACAAGCCCTTAAAGAGGAAACAAAAAAATCCCATAAAGAATTACAGAAGATCACAAGTAAACAAGTAGAAGCACTTAAAGAGCAAACTCAAAAATCCCTTAAGGAATTGCAGGAAAATACAAACAAACAGGTGAAGGAATTGAGTAAAGCCATCCAGGAACTAAAAATGGAAGTAGAAACAATAAAGAAATCACAAAAAGAGACAACCCTGGAGTTAGAAATCATAGGAAAAAAGTCAGGAAACATAGATGCAAGCATCACCAACAGAATACAAGAGATAGAAGAGAGAATCTCAGGAGCAGAAGATAACATGGACAACATTGACAGAACAGTCAAAGAAAATGCAAAATGCAAAAAGACCCTTACCCAAGACATCCAGGAAATCCAGGACACAATGAGAAGACCAAACCTGAGTATAATAGGTATAGAAGAGAGTGAAGACTCCCAATGTAATGGGCCAGCAAATATCTTCAACAAAATTATAGAAGAAAACTTCCCTAACCTAAAGAAAGAGATGCCCATGAACATACAAGAAGCCTATAGAACTTCAAATAGACTGGACCAGAAAAGAAATTCCTCCTGCCACATAATAGTCAAAACAACAAATGCACAAAACAGAGAAAGAATACTAAAAGCAGTAAGGGAAAAAGGTCAAATAACACATAAAGACAGGCTGATCAGAATTACACCAGACTTCTCACCAGAGACTATGAAAGCTAGAAGATCCTGGGCAGATGTCATACAGACCCTAAGAGACCACAAATGCCAGCCTAGACTACTATACTCAGCAAAACTCTCAATCACGATAGATAGAGAAAACAAAGTATTCCATGACAAAACCAAATTCACAAAATATATTTCCACAAATCCAGCCCTTCAAAGGGTAATAAATGGAAAACTCCAACACAAGGAAGGGAACTACATTCCTGAAAAAGCAAAAATGTAATCTTCCAACAAAACTAAAAGAAGATAGACATATGAACGGAATGCCAGCTCTAACTACAAAACTAACAGGAAGCAATAATTACTTTTCCTTAACATCTATTAACATCAATGGACTCAATTCACCAATAAAAAGACATAGACTATCAGATTGGATACGTAAACAGGACCCAACATTTTGCTGCATACAGGAAACTCACCTCAGTGACAAAGACAGACACTACCTCAGAATAAAAGGCTGGAAAACAATTCTCCAAGCCAATGGTCCCAAGAAAAAAGCTGGAATAGCCATTCAATTATTGAATAAAATCAACTTTCACCCTAAAGTGATCAAAAAAGATAAAGAGGGACACTTCATATTCATCAAAGGTATGATCTACCAAGATGAACTCTCAATTCTGAGCCTCTATGCTCCAAATGTGAGAGCATCTACATTCATAAAAGAAACTTTACTAAAGCTCAAAGCACACATTACAATGCACACAATAGTAGTGGGAGATTTCAACACCCCACTCTTTGCAATGGACAGATCATGGAAACAGAAAATAAACAAGGACACAGTGAGACTAACAGAAGCTTTGAAACAGATGGATTTAACAGATTTCTACAGAACTTTTTATCCTAAAACAAAAGGATATATCTTCTTCTCAGTACCTCATGGTACCTTCTCCAAAATTGACCGTATAATTGGTCCAAAATCAGGCCTCCACAAATACAAGAAGATTGAAATAATTCCTTGTATCCTATCAGATCACCACGGACTAAGGCTGCTCCTCAATAACAACATAAACAATAGAATGCTCACATACACATGGAAGCTTAACAACACTCTACTCAATGATAACTTGGTCAAGGAAGAAATAAAGAAAGAAATTAAAGACTTTCTAGAGTTTAATGAAAATGAAGCCACAACATACCCAAATCTATGGGACACAATGAAAGCTATCCTAAGAGGAAAACTCATAGCTTTAAGTGCCTCCAAAAAGAAACTGGAGAGAGCATACAGCAGCAATCTGACAGGACAACTGAAAGCGCTAGAACAAAAAGAAGCAAATTCACCCAAGAGGAGTCAAAGGCAGGAAATAATCAAACTCAGGGCTGAAATAAACCAAATAGAAACAAAAAGAACTATACAAAGAATCAAGCAAACCAGGAGCTGGTTCTTTGAGAAAGTCAACAAAATAGATAAACCCTTAGCCAGACTAACTAGAGGGCACAGAAATAGTTTACTAATTAACAAGATCAGAAATGAAAAAGGAGACATAACAACAGACACTGAGGAAATCCAAAATATGATGAGATCCTACTACAAAAGCCTATACTCAACAAAACTGGAAAACCTGAATGAAATGGACAATTTTCTAGACAGATATCCGGTACCAAAGTTAAATCAAAATCAGATGAACAATCTAAACAGTCCAATATCTGCTAATGAAATAGGAACAGTCATTAATAGTCTCCCAACCAAAAAAAGCCCAGGACCAGATGGTTTTAGTGCAGAGTTTTATCAAACCTTCAAAGAAGACCTAATACCAATACTCCTCAAATTATTCAACAAAATAGAACTGAAGGTACTCTACCCAATTTGTTCTATGAAGTCACAATTACTCTTATACCTAAACCACACAAAGACCTAACGAAGAAAGAAAACTTCAGACCAATTTCCCTTATGAATATCGATGCAAAAATATTCAACAAAATTCTTGCAAAATAAATCAAAGAACACATCAAAATGATCATCCACCATGATCAAGTAGGCTTCATCCCAAGGGTGCAGGGATGGTTCAATATATGGAAATCCATCAACTTAATTCACTATATAAACAAACTCAAAGAAAAAAACAGATGATCATCTCAGTAGATGTGGAGAAAGCATTTGACAAAATCCAACATCCTTTCATGATAAAAGTCTTGGAAAGATCAGGAATTCAAGGCCCATACTTGAGCATAGTAAAAGCAATATATTGAAAACCAGTAGCCAACATCAAACTAAATGGAGAGAAACTTGAAGTAATCCCAGTAAAATCAGAGACTAGACAAGGCTGCCCACTCTCTCCCTACCTATTCAATATTGTACTTGAAGTCCTAGCCAGAGCAATTAGGCAACAAAAGGAGACCAAAGGGATATGAATTGGAAAGGAAGAAGTCAAATTATCACTATTTGCTGATGATATGATAGTATACTTAAGTGACCCCAAAAATTCCACCAGGCAGCTCCTAAACCTGATAAACAACTTCAGCAAAGTAGCTGGATATAAAATTAACTCAAGTAAATCAGAGGCCTTCCTCTACACAAAGGAAAAACAGGCGGAGAAAGAAATTAGGGAAACAACACCTTTCACAATAGTTACAAATAATATAAAATACCTCAGTGTAACTCTAACTAAGCAAGTAAAAGATCTCTTTGACAAGAACTTCAAGTCTCTGAAGAAGGAAATCGAAGAAGATCTCAGAAGATGGAAAGATCTCCCATGCTCATGGATTGGCAGGATTAATATAGTAAAAATGGCCATCTTACTGAAGGCAATCTACAGATTCAATGCAATCCTCATCAAAATTCCAACTCAATTCTTCACAGACTTAGAAAGAGCAATTTGCAAATTCATCTGGAACAACAAAAGACCCAGGATAGCCAAAACTATTCTCAACAATAAAGGAAACTCTGGTGGAATCACAATCCCATACTTTAAGCTGTACTACAGAGCAATTGTGATAAAAACTGCATGGTATTGGTACAGTGACAGGCAGGTAGATCAATGGAACAGAATTGAAGACCCAGAAATGAACCCATGCACCTATGATCACTTGATCTTTGACAAAGGAGCTACAACCATACAGTGGAAAAAAGACAGCATTTTCAACAGATGGTGCTGGCTCAACTGGTGGTTAACATGTAGAAAAATGCAAATTGATCCATTCCTTTCTCCTTGTACAAAGCTCAAGTCCAAGTGGATCAGGGACCTCCACATCAAACCAGATACATTGAAACTAATAGAAAGTAAAGTGGGGAAGAACCTTGAGCAAATAGGCACAGGGGAAAATTACCTGAAGAGAATGCCAATAGCTTCTGCTCTAAGATCAAGAATTGACAAATGGGACCTCATTTAAAGTTGTAAAGCTTCTGTAAGGCAGAAGATACTATCAATAGGACAAAATGGCAACCAACAAATTGGGAAAAGATCTTTACCAACCCTATATCTGATAGAGGGCTAATATCCAATGTATACAAAGAACTCAAGAAGTTAGACTCCAGAGAATCAAATAACCCTATTAAAAAATGAGGTACAGAGCTAAACAGCATTCTTAACTGATGAACACCAAATGACTGAGAAGCACCTAAAGAAATGTTCAACATCCTTAGTCATCAGGGAAATGCAGATCAAAAAAACTCTGAGATTCCACCTCACACCAGTCAGATTGGCTAGGATAAAAGAATCAGGTGACAGCGCATGCTGGAGAGGTTGTGGAGAAAGAGGAACACTACTTCATTGCTGGTGGGATTGCAAACTGGTACAACCACTCTGGAAATCAGTGTGGTGGTTCCTCTGGAAATTGGACATAGTTCTACCAGAGGACCCAGCTATACCACTCCTGGTCACATATCTAGAAGATGCTCCAACATGTAATAAGGACACAGGCTCCACCATGTTCATAGCAGCCTTATTTATAATAACCAGAAACTGGAAACAACCCAGATGTCCCTCAACAGAGGAATGGATACAGAAACTGTGGTACATCTACACAATGGAGTACTACTCAGCTATTAAAATCAATGAATTTATGAAATTCTTAGGGAAATGGATGGGTCTGGAGAGTATCATCCTGAGTGAGGTAACCCAATCACAAAAGAACACACATGGTATTCATTCTCTGATAAGTGGTTATTAGCCCAGAAGTTTGGAATACA
>JADRCD010181814.1:0-11018 GCA_019843815.1 Montemys delectorum
CTGCAGGAAATTTGATATGTTAGGCCTCTTAGGGTACATGCATTGGTGTATACACATACAAACACACATACACACACACACACACACACACACACACACACGCATGCACACACACTTTAAAATAACATAGATATAAAAGTAGTAAATTCTTGTGGGGTTGGATTCCCCTTCAGCTCCTTCAGTCCTTCTCCTAACTCTTCCACTGGGGTCCCTGGTCTCAGTCCAGTGGAAGGTGGAGTATCTGCATCTGTCTTAGTCAGGTGCTAGCAGATCCTCTCCAAGGACAGCTATACCAGCCTTCTGTTGGCAAGCAGCTCTTGGCATCAGCAGTATTGTTGGGGTTTGGTGATTGCAGATGGCATGGATCAAGGTGGGACAGTCTCTTATGGCTCATTTCAATCTCTGCTCCATTTCTGGTCCCTATTTTTCCTTTAGACAGGAACAGTACTGGGTTAAAAATTTTGAGATGGTTGGGTGGTCCCATTCTCAACAGGGGCCATGCTTATCTACTGGAGGTGGTCTCTACAGGTTTTATTTCCCCTGTGTTGGGTATTTCGGCTATTGTCCTGGGAACCTCTTGCTTCTCTGGCATATGGGACTTTCTATTTGGTTCCCTATTCCTCACCCCACACACACTGCTACATATTTCTATTAATTTTCCTGTCCATCTGGACTTCTGTCTCTTTCCATCCCTGATCCTGCCTCCCCTTTTTTCGCTCCCCCTCAACCTCATAGGAAAAACAACAATATCAACTAACCAGACTCCCAAGAGCTCCCAAGGACTAAACCACCAACCAAAGAGTAGACAGGGATGGGTCAATGGCTCCAGCTTCATATGCAGCAGAGGACTGCCTTATCTGGCATCAATGGGAGGGGAGGCCCTTGGTCCTATGAAGGCTTGATGCCCTAGTGTTTGGGGAAGGCTAGAGGGGTGAGATGGGGATGGTGGGTGAGTGAAGGAGCACCCTCATAGAGGCAAAGTGGAGGGGGTATGGGATGGGGGGGCTTGTATAGGAGAAACCACAAAGGGGGACAACAGTTGAAATGTAAATAAATAAAATAACCAATTTAAAAATAAAAATAGTAAATATATTGTATTTTTTAATATTCAAATATTCTTTCATTGCTTGGTTTTTATTTAATGGAGAAAAAAATGACTCTCTGATGGAAACTGCAGATGTTATTTTTAATAGTGGACCAGTGAAATGGCTGTGTATAAGGCATTGCAGCAGAGATTTACAACCTGAATTTGATTCCTAAGACCCTTATGGTTGAAAGAGACTTGACTCCTGAAAGTTGTCCTGTAAATTTCACACACAATAAATAAATAAGTAAATAATGTAATAAAAACTTTACCCTTGGAGGAACAAGTATGGAGTTTCAGTATTCCACCCTATTCTAACTCTGCCATAGCAGTTAAGAACATGCAGACAAAGAATAATAGGATGGCCTGGGCGTGGCTAATGCAGAACTAGGGCAGCCCATGCAGTCAAGTGGAGAACTACCAATCATCGTAAAAAATGACAAAATTTAGGAACTAGTTGACATTCATAGCAAGACCTACCTTGAATCAATTTCTGTGCCAGACTGCTGTCTGTTGTTCTGATGGAGGTGATCCATTTTACATTTCTATTGCTGCTGTTTCAGTGAGAGAATTGCTGACACATACAGGAACATTTAAGTACCTTATCAATAATCAGAGTCCTTTCTTGTAGTTATATTTTTTATTGTATCCTGTTTTAAAACCAACAGAACCCAAAGTTTGAGTCATACATCACATTCCTTGTTGCCAAACATGTTTTCCTTTGTTGCTTGGCAACATGATGTAACTCATACTGAGGCATCCATCTTATAAAAGGATTGATCATCAAAACAAATGAAAGGAGAACTGATAGTCATCTTCATACAATAGCAGGAGTGATGATAAGCAAAAGGCCATTGAAGTTCTATATTTTCTTTTGTATATTGAATATGATCACATACAATGTTTATTTTTTGTTTACTCAAAATTGAGTTTTTAATGGAAACAAAGTAACATAGTTATATTCTATCAGATGCCAACATATACTTTCATAATGTAACTATTTATTAGATATGCATCGAGACATAGTGAGCATAAGATGCATATTTTTGTTACGCAAACTCAAAATTTTAACTCTTCACAGAGATAACAGATTACAATGTAGTGATGTGATAGCATATATTATAATGCAATGGTAGCAGCATATAGCCTTTTATATATTTTTATTTACTTCAGTTTCATGATGCCACAGCATGAAGTACAATGCTGCATTTAAGAATTTCCTATTTTCAAGAAAAATGCATTAAATTTAGAAAAATTTAATACCTACTTTTCCTTTTCCTTTAGTATTCTTTATAAGATCTTTAGCATATCTCTCACAAGAATTGTTAACTTTTCCTCATTTTTTTTTTCTTTTAGTCGAAGGGCACAACACTACCTAATCTTACCCAAGCATGCCATCAGAGTACAAGAGCAGGATCTGAGAGAATACATCTTCAAATATAAACATGAGCAAGAGTGAGCATGCTGGAAAATAACCAAGGCTGAACACTCTTATACCCAACCTCCAGTGACATTATTTCTCCAAAAGGGCAGCCATCTGGGAAGCAAGTCTTTGAATCTGAGCCTCTCAAGGTCATTTCCCATTTAAGCTACCACAGATATAAACACAAACTGAAAACAACTATAAAGACAATACTAAACATGAAAAATCCTGGTCTAAATGAATCTAAAGATATCTTCTGGTTACAGCATTCATTCTAGAAACTTGCAATCCCCCAGAGGATTATTTAGGGAAAAAAAGGGACAGTGACTGTTCAATCCTTAACATTTTCCTTACTGATATCTTTCTCTATTAGCACCAACAACACTTGGCACTCTCCTGGGTAAGATCATACTCCATGATGTTAAAGCAATTACCTGTGCCTTGAAAACTCTTTATCCAGCTTAGACACTCTGAAGTGATGTGGGGGTTGAAGAGCAAACTTCTAGTGTCGACAACTTATTCTTGTACCAGGCAGAAGTTTAACAAAGAGCCTTTTGTTTTCATCTATAAATAATATGCATTAGAAAAGCAGAATGAAACATTTAAAAACCATTTTCTACCTTTATTTAATGATATAACAAAGTACTCAAATAATTATGCTCAAAAAATTAATAAAGATCCTAAAATCAGGCATTGGGCAAGGCCATGAACTTAAAAAAGGACCTGTGAGGGCCTAAGGCAAGCAGAACATCATTCCCTGGGATTCACACTCTAAGAAGTCATGCTTTCTGTTACAGCAAATGTAATTTGTCTGGAGATGAGGCTGCACTCATGGCAACTAATTAGCCCAGCATATGATTTTATATGACTCTAGTTGATCCCTAATCCAATATCATTGGTGCCATCATACGAAGGGCAAAGTTTAGATGTCAAACCAAAGATGCATGTGTAAGGTGATGTGAGGAGATCCAGGTTGGATGTGGCTGGTAAGAAGCCAGGGATCACAGCTTCCCACAGACAACAGTCCTTCAGATACACTGAAGTATGTTCCATGGCCCATTCTCACAGATTCAAGGCAGTAAGTTTTGGAGCTCTCAGTCTATGGTCCTTGGTTTAAATGGCTCTAGTGTCTTCCTCTGGTTCTTGCAACTGCTGACAGCTGATTTAGCTTGGGCCCTGCAGCTCAGCCTTGAAGGACACTGTGGTATCCCTTCTTTTACTGCTCCAGTATATTTTAGTTCCACCATAATAAGCAAAGATTGGGAGAAATTACAAATATTTGGAAAGATAAAAGGCAAGAAAATTACTTTGAAGCACACTTTATAAGATCCTGTAAGGTTGGCCAAACAACATTTTGGGTAAAACTGCTTAGATTTTTAAAGTGGATGTTCAAAACAGGTAATATAGAAAATTGAAATGAATCTTCCTAAAATTACTCTTACCATTACATGTGTTCTCTGAGGATAAGCCTAATGTAATTTATACTGCTTCAGCCTCATGAGGAGAAGTCAGAGCTTTAAAATGGCACTCGCAACTCAGAGAAGAGTCAAATTGCTCTTGTCAATAATTAGTTCAGATGTTACTTCAAATTGACTTTGGTGCCATTATTGAATCAAGAAACCTAAAGCTGAGGGAATCAACTGTGTGAATGCTCCCAATTGGGAAAATTAGATCACCATTTATATAGTGCCATGAAAAGGAACTTAGCGTCTACATTCTGTTTCTGCTTATCACAAAGCCCAGCTCAAACACACAGGATAGTTATGGCATTCCCAGTTTGAGATCTTAAACCAAAACTGTGAAAATGAGGTCCATTGCCAACTTTTTTTGTCTTATTTTTGATTCCTTAGTTTAAAGTTCCTTTCTGTAGCTGTTAACTCGGCTTGCCCTAGTAGAACATTATGATATGTACCACACCATCAGCTCATCCTTCATTGCTACAGTTCAACAGTCATCAGGGTCTTGATCTCTGGAAGCTCTGCAAAAGGCAATGTGCAGATCCAGAGCTGCCTGATGGCTACTTATTGTTACTGTGATGCAGCTGGACTAACAAAGTGTCTTAAATCTTGCTGCTTACTTTTTTTTTTCTTTCCAAAAAGGAAGTTAGTTACTTCCTAACTCTACCTTGCATTTTGAACTAAGAAAATTGTCAGCTATGATTATGGCCTTACAGTCAACTACAACTAAGATTTTTCTTAATCACTTAAGATGGAAGACAAGTATGTGTTAAAAAAAAAAAAGAGGCACAACGACTTCTTAGGTAGCACAATAGTTAACCCACAGTGTAAACATCCTGCACCCTTGAGATGGCTGTGCAGATGCATTCCTAGAAAGCAGAAGGATATATTCACTTGATAAGCTACCAAGCCGTCTCACACTTCCCATAGACTATCTATTTACCTTTCTGTAGCTTTGGTGACTGTTGTATTAATCTATGTGACGTGGATAGTGTCAATTAAAACTAGACAATGTCAACAGCATCATTACAAAAAGAATACATTTTATCGAACCCAAACATCCTCACACTGTATCCAGTATAAGATTTTTAGAAATAGGTAGGTACATTCTATATGACTTCCTCAATTTTAACTCAGTTTTATGTCCTTAATAGTTTATGTTTGTGAGCTCAGAGTCTGTTTTAAGTATTGTGTGGTGGTGCTAGTATTCTAAAATGTAGTTACTCTATTGGCAACTTTGTTATTCCACTTTGTAAATAGCAGATCAAGCAATGTGTGCATTTTTGAGATAATGTCAGAGTTTAGAGGAGGAACTCGTAAACAACTCACAGATGTTTTGTGTGAAATGTGCATTGGTAGTTATGAATATTCATAGATATTTTATCTTCATAAAATATATTAATTTTACTTTTAAAAATGTTGGTGGTATTAGAATACAGAACACTTGGTCTTTTGAGCCTGCATTCTAATTGCTTTTTAAAAATATTTTAAGCATATATTTATTTGAATTGGGTTTTTAAATTAATTTAGTGGCATTTTTCATAGGTTTATATAATGGATTTTAGTTGTTTTCATGTCCAATGCCTCTCTCTCATATCTTCCTCCTTCTCCCACTTGAAGACAACAAGCCCCCTCCTATGTTCATTTTTTCTTCTGTGTATGTGGTCCAATGAGATGACTTTCTCATTCCTGGTTATGTCAAGTACTGCTGAAGAATTCAGTGGCCATAAGGAATAATGACTTACCAAATTGTGTTGTAAATATTCATTCATACCTATATCCATAGATTTGTGCTAAACTCAACCATGAATAGAATTTTAAAGTGGATTTTTCAACTAAGAGTTCCTTTATACACAAAGAGACTTCTCTTTTATCTGTACTCCCCATAAGAGTGAGTCATTGGTCTGAGTCAAGATACTGCCATATTTTTATTATGTAAAGTCACCCTTGGTCTTGACTGGGACATACACTTCATAGCATGGATTCAGCCTTGTGGGATTCTGAAGGTGCAGAATTCTACTTTCTCTTATTCTTATATATTTATCTGTGTACATGAAAATTTACATGCATGTGTATTGAGAGGCCAGATGAAAATTTTACATGCATGTGTATTGAGAGGCCAGATGAAAATTTCACATGTCATATCTCAGGTAATCATCTATTTTGCTTTTCCCAGAGACAAAGTCTCACACTGAGCTTAGAACTTGGCAATATTTTGCCTTCGTCTTGAAGCCAGGGGGCTATCCATCCGAGTGTAGGCCTGTGTAACAGAGGCTTTCATGGAGATCTATGGCCTGGCCCAGTGTGAGAGTACTGGTGAAGGTAATCAAGTACGGGCAGGGAGCAGACATCGCTTCAACTCCATCTCTGCAGTGCCTTCCAGGTCACTCAGTTATTCTGTACTGCCCTGTACTGAGTCTGGTTGGGCTGGGCCCACAAGAGACTGACAAGAGGAGTGTGGAGCAGCTTCAGGACGAGTTTCTGGAGAGCAGACCTCTTCTCAGGTGTTACAGCTCTTAGAACAAAAGGCTCAGACGACAGAGAAGTCCTCGCACCCCTTTAATTCCCTGGATAGGATTTATATACAGTTTTGGGGGTGATTTAGGGTTTGACAGCAGGTACTTCTCATTGGTTTGGGCTGAGAGCTTGGAGACTCCTTATTTGCCTGTAAGAAGGCTTGGTACTGCCAATATGTGACCAATATCATACACCTCTCCTGAGGGAGGCTGTGGGAGGCTGTGACAGCAACAGGAGCCAGGGGCCCAGGAAAGGTGGCTGAACACCTTCCATCCCATACAAGCAGAAATTACCATGCACTGGGTATCCGGAGTTCCAGACCTCTTGCTCGACTTGGACAAGGTTGCCTGCACAGCCTATAGCCTACGGCCCCGCATCTGAGTGCCAGGATGCGGTCAATGATGCTTTGGCCCACCTTTTTGTGTGAGTTCTAAGGACATGAACTCAGGTACTTAGGCTTGTATAGGAAGTGTTACTGCCCACTGTGGCATCTCCCCATCCTTGGAGATTAGTTTTTGAGACATGGTTTCTTTCAGGCTGACCAGAAAGGCCCAGAGATTTGTCTGTCTCCATCTACTTAGCACTGGGATTTCCAGGACAGTTGCGTTATCTTGCCTGACCTTTGTCACACAGGTTCTTAGGCTGATACTCTAGTTCTTATGCTTGCAAGCAAGTACATGACTATCAGAGCCACTTCTTTTGGTAAGTATTGATCCTTTTGAAATGTTTAATCTCTTAATAATTGAGACAACTCAATAAGAATTCTCTATTGTATATATTACTTCTATATACTATGTGTCATCCAGTGCCCTGCATTCCATTGGGTAGGCTTTGGAGTCACTGAAAGCCTTCAGAGCAGAGGTTTCTAATGACATTTTCTGTGTTGATAGAAATTTTCTATATTTTCCTCTCAAATAAAATGACACTTGGCACGTGTGTCTCTTAAATACTTGGTACGTGGCTGTTTTAAATGGGGAATACATTCATTAAACTAATTAATTTAAACTTGAATAGCCACATCTGGCAAATGCAACCATGTGGGAAATCATAGTTCTACAAAAGTGTTTATAATAGAAGAAGGGAACCCCAGTGGGGAGGCTCAGCAGGTAGAGTACCTGCTTCCAACCCTGATCACCTTAGCCCGATTCCTGGGAGCCACGTGGCGGGAGGAGAGAGCTAACGTCTCCAAGTTACCTCTGATTCTCACTTTTATGGGATCTTGTGTCCATCCCACACGTGTACAGGGCCATGCACAGAAGATAAGTAAACATCTCAGACAAAGAGTAGTTCTTCTTTGATAAACCTCGGGAGCGTCCTGGGTCTCCCCACCCAGAGTATGGGATAACCTCAAGTCCAATGGTCCTTGACTTCAGGACACACAAAAGGTACCTGGAAGTCCAACTTTCTATGATAATCTTAAACAACAGATATACTCAGTTGGTTGTCTTTGATAAATCCCAGGATCAGTTGATTGTGGCCAGAGTTGTGTAAAAGGAATCATTTGAGAATTGTCTTCTACCATATGCTGATTTCCTGTTGCTAATGGCAGCATTTCACCAGAATAGTGACATGCACATCTCTTCATGGTCTGTTCACCCACATGTCATAGTGAAAGCAAATTTGTTATTACTCATGCATATATACATACACATATTTATACATAAAATATTGAAAAAACATATAACCATATTTTATGTAAACTCTGATCTTATAAACTACCTTCTGACCTGTTTTGTTCTTTTTAAATCCAGTAGTGATCCACTAAATTGACCGCTGACTGAAAAAAAAAGGACTCAAGGCTGTGTCATGTTGTTTTGGGTCCAGCCATTGAGCAATAATAGAGAGAGTGTGTGACAAAATCTTGTGGACTCTACCTTGGAAATTTCCAATTTAACAAATGCATTGAATCTTTTATTTTTCCTTTTATGTGACTCAAGAATAAACTGCATGTTTATAGTCTAACTGCCATAAAAATCAAACATAAATATCCCATGAAAGAATTATTTTTATCAGTGAAATAGGCTTATCTCTTCTAAGCACAATGTTGAATTTGTACCACTATACAAAGCATGGTAACTTTTTATGTTGAACAGTAAATGAGTTGCTTTAATACACTTTCGTAGAATGGTATGTTGTGTTTTGATTGTACATCATATTTTACAGGGCCAGAAAAAATGATACAGTATTAAAAGTATCATATAGTCTATAGTTTTTCATTATAGGAATCTAAATATTTAATATAGGTACTTATGCCATGTAATACAGCAATACTTATGTTTATTGTTGAAAAATAGCTTGAGAGAGATTTTGTTTATACAAATTGTACGATTTCTTTCCACTGTTGTTATAATGAACCCTGATTTTAGTCATGTACTTTACAAAAAAATGCAATTAAAATTAATAGTAGTGTGATAGAGTTAGAACAAGAGGCATTCCAATCCTCAGGGGATAAATACTTCTCTGTTATCATGTATTATTCTCATGATTCTTGTTAAAATGTGAAAATAAATAGAAAAGGTGCATCTTAAGGCATTTCCATTATTTTTGATGTCACAGAGACATAGTTTAATGTTCTCACAATAGCCAATGTATATATAATTATAATTCAATATTCAAGATATATAATATTTTATAGAATAATTTAAATATGTCAAAGGAGCATGTTAATAATCCTGATGATTAATTCTTCAAGCATTTACTTGTATGTGGCCAAGGCAAGTCACCTATGTTTTTATTTATTTATTTATTTATTTATTTATTTATTTTCTTACTTCTAGTTTTTAAAAGATGTTGCATGTATACACTGAACTGTCTTGGGCTAGCTGGCCTTGTACAGAATATCTGATTGACTTTAGACACATAATTATTTCTACATACTCTACAGGCAACACAGATGATCAGATCATGAAATAATTGAAGCATCAATGGTGAGGTCAGATGTTAAGAATGCTGTTGAAACTGTAATCAGGAGATAGGGTTGCAAGTGCCCTATGTGTTAATACCCTCTGACTAATTTTGCTTATGTTCAAAGCAGAAGGCCAGCAGACAGATGATGGCTATATAGTCAGTTCAGAGGCCAAAAAAAGTAACTCAGCTTTTTTTTTTTTTAACCATTCAGTAATTTAACAGGGAATTACATACGTAGGTATATACAAGTGTAACTATACACATGAATACATATACCCACAGGTATAAGTATATATTGTCATATATATTCATTATGAAGCATGATAAAACATATTTTGCATCATACTAATATAGATGAATATTTCAAAAGTTATAGTCAGGGGATTTCCATGAAAGATGCAGAAAAATTAGGCTCATATGGAAAAAGAATAAAAGAGATGAAAACATATTTTATCTTTTACTTGTAATTATGAAATTTATTGGTGAAATATTAATATATATAAATACATGTTATGAATAATTATAAACTTTATTGTTGAAATATCAGTATATATTACACATACATATATACATACACATAAATACACACACATACACATACACACACACACATATATATATACATATAGATATATATATAGTACATAAGACTTCTTTTGGGTGAAAATTTAAATTGTAACTATGACAAAACAAAAAGACACATTTGGTAAAATATTAGCTCTATTTTTAAACTCCATTAGGACTTAGCTCTTTATCTTATACCTGATGCCAACATTTTTGACTAGTGTATAGTCTGTGCATCTCACACTGGCACATTTTTGTTTAGCAAATCTCTAGAGAAACATAATGACAGAGTTTGTCCTTTATCCCTCTCCTCTAACATTCATTTCCTTGACCTTAAGTTAGAACTGGGTACATTTGTTTCGCCAAAAGAGAATTTTGATTTTAAATTTCAGAACAGATTTTGGAACTCCATGGTAGAATAACAGTAAAACAATTATAATATTACAGAATACAAGTCTAGGCCAGCACAGACAGCTCCTGGAGTGTTTGAAACTTCAGCCTGCAAAGAAGAACCATAAGGAGAAAGAAATGCCAAGCTGGCTCAAGCTAAGAGGACCCTGTACTAAATATTATTAGAGATCTTGTTCTCTAAAGAAACAATTTTTTTCCTGAGGAAAAATGAATAGAACTTGAATGTCAAGCTCATATAAATATTAGCCATCTGTTTCTCTCTCTCTCTCTCTCTCTCTCTCTCTCTCTCTCTCTCTCTCTCTCTCTCTCTCTCTCTGTGTGTGTGTGTGTGTGTGTGTCTGTCTTTGTCTCTCTCTGTCTCTCTCTCCTAACTCTAGACTATTTTCTAACTTCATTAGGAAAAGGAAGAAACATCCACTCCTTCACTGATAAGTGATGTCTTATGTATAAACACACAAAGGGAGATGTGATGAATCTCTCCAGAGCCTAGTTCCAAAGGGCAGAGACTCATTCTGGTCTAAGTGTGCGAAGGGGTGGATGGTTCTTCCTTTTCCCAATGAAGTTAGAAAATAGAGAGTGGAGAGGGAGACAGAGAGAGACAGAGACAGACAGACAGACAGACAGAGAGACAGACAGACAGACAGACACACACACA
>JADRCD010181816.1:0-30356 GCA_019843815.1 Montemys delectorum
GAGGGCAGGGGTGCTGTGGAGAGGGCAGGGGTGCTGTGGGGAGGGCAGGGGTGCTGTGGGGAGGGCAGGGGTGCTGTGGAGAGGGCAGGGGTGCTGTGGGGAGGGCAGGTGGAGACAGCTGGTACATCTGGGCAGGTGTTTGGAAGTTCAGAGTAAGTTTAATGCAGATGTCTGAGGCTCTTGTAGCTGGCAGAGCTGTGCTTTGTGGGCAAGAGCTGCTAGGCAGTGTATGCAAAGCCAGACAGAGACTGTAAACTCATCAAGCCGTGCTTAGTCTGGATTCTCTCACTTTGCTAAGGGCTGGGATGGACTTGAGAGTTTGTAGATCCTTGGGCTTTCACCTGTCAGTACCCGCACCCCTAACCCCCCCACACACACCACACACACATCCTGAGAGATATCAGCACACAAATCAGGACAGTCACTCTGTCCTGAAACTCTGCAGATTGCTTACTGCTTTTCTTTAGTCGTTGGTGTGGGACGCCGTTCCGGGGGTGAGGGAGCATAGTCTGAAGTCCCGGGGACAGGTGAAGCTGGTTCAGGGGTCCCCACTGCAGGGAGGCCTGGGCCATCTGGTTCTTAGGCTCTTGGGTACCCAGGCGCCATTGGGAGCCACAGAAGAGCTCAGAACAGAGTTGGGGCCGTGGGCTAGATCTAGCCCAGGACGGAAGGGGAAAGGGGGAGCTCCGGCTGGGTCCCAGGAAGAGAGTCCTTGGTTTGTTCAGAGGTGGCTTGGCTTGGACTTGGTGGTGGCTGTGGTTGGGAGTGTTGACAGGCCTTCTGTGGAAGATTAGACGGCCGGCTCCATGGCTCCCCACAAAAGATCCTGATGAAAGAGGCAGTCCATGGTTTTAAGACATTTATTGTCATGGCAGAAAGTGGATGACTGAACCATACCCCAGCTCTCAGTGCAGACCTGAGCTTAAATACCTTTTGCAGGGGTAAGTATCTGGGAAGGAGAGTTCATTGGCTAAGCCTCCAGGCCTCTAGGTACCTCATTAAAATGGAGATCTGTCTGCAGGCTGTGTTGATCACGCTCACTCACGTCTTCTATCTGCGAGGGGCATTGCCCTTAAGTGACTGATGACCACAAATTCATGGAGGGCTTCTACCTCATGTCAGGGAGCATGGCAAAGTGCCTGCCGGCCCTCAGGTTCACGGGGGTTTCCAGCCTGTGATTGGCCAGGAACCAGGCTGCCTTTCACGGTCTTACAGGCAGTGTCACAAGAGCACATGGATGCGGCACCTCGTGCTAGCCTTTTCCCAAAGACCACAGCCATCGATGAGTTGTCTCTTTGCTTTTGCTTTTGCCCAGAATATTTTTGCTGGGTTCAAACTCAATTTTTTATGATTTCTCAGTTTTCCAAATGACCTATTGTAAAATGCCAATTGGGCGAACTTTAAAAAAAAAAAAAGCTTTCTCAATAATTAAAAAGTCCTATGGCTCTTAAATAATTAACCTCAGCTTGATCCAAACCAGAGACTGATGGGCCACTCAGGCCTTTGGTGGAGTAATGTCAGGCACAGCAGAGCTCATAATGATCCTCACCTACAATCACTGTCATTCATAAAGTGCTTGCTTAGCTGTTTCCAGGACCTGCTCTGGGCTGTGTCATTTGTCCTTCCCATCGCTCTGATCATATACAGGCATGAAGCAATGAACTGAGGTTTACAGTTTGAGGGTACACAGTGTATGGCCATTGTGTCAGGAGAGTAGGGGACAAGTTCCAGGCTATGGGTGAGCTAGCTAAGGCACAAAGCAGAGAACCAGACACCAGCCATAAGGCCAGCTAGAACCCAAAACTCTGCTCTGTGTCCCAAAGTTCGCAATCTCTGGTTCAGACACTTGAGGCTGTAAGGGACATTTTATATCCAACCTTGCTTTGTGCCTGACACAGGAGTAATCGCAGGCCCATCAAGGTACTTTGTAGGTCTGAAAAAGCCTCACAGGATTACTGACAGCATATAAAGCATAAATATCTGTGTATATGTGTGTGTGTGTGTGCACGCATGTGTGTGTGCATGCCTGTGTGCGCATGTATGTGTGTCCATGTGTGTGTGCATGACTGTGTGTCCATGTGTGTGTGCATGTATGTAAGCATGTGTGTGCATGTGTATGTAAGTGTGTGTATGTAAGGTATGTGTAAGCATGTGTGTGCATGTGTATGTAAGTGTGCATGCACGTGTATATGTAAGCATGTGTATGTGTAAGCATGTGTGTGCACATGTGTGGTCTGAGGAAGTGTGCAGCATGAGCTCTCATGTATCTCTGAAGCTGGATGAAGCTTCTGTGGTGAGTCCATTCTAACTTCTCTGCAGTATTTCTTCTTAACCAGCATATGATTTTAGTTTTTCTTTCAGTTCCAGATTTCATTTTTATATACTTTTATTTCTTGCTCTGTTCTTAGAGATTAATTTTAATTTTGATTGTTTGCCACTAGAGAGCATGATCTATATTGGAGTTGGAGTTTGCTTTGTAATGCAGTCCTTGATGGGCTTGAAATGAGTGTGGGGAGAAGGTTGGGGGTAGTTTAGCCCCTAAAGTATCTACTTGCAAACATGAAGACAAATTCAAACCCCAGAGCCCATGTAAAAGTCCTGGGCATGGTCACATGCCTTTGTAAAGACCGGAACAGCAGGTCCTTGGCTATCTGACCAGCCAGTCTAACATAATTGGTGTTTCCATACACAAACAGACTCACATGCACATGCATTCATACACACATGCATACACATGCACATGCATTCATACACACATGCATACACATGCACATGCATTCATACACACATGCATACACATGCACAGACACAGACATGTTATCCTATAAGGGCATACAGAAATTCTAAGTCTTAATTAAAACTTGAGGCTGGTGTCCATGTTTTAGGTGAACTTGGCTTCTAGCTAACTTGACACCCTGTCTCAAAGAAGGCCGTTGGCAGTCCTGAGCATAACCTCCACGGGTGTTCTCTCAGCTCCATACACACACACATGTGCATGTCTGCATACATGCATATCTGCATAGACACAAACACACTCACACACACGGACACACACACACACACACACACACACACACACACACAGATGAGAGTTTTTATATAACCCATACTAAGAAATAAGCAACACTATCTGAGCCTTATTACATAACACATCCACACTTAATCACTCAGCTCCAAGAAATCTCTTCTCTCATAGTTGTGGTCTTATTTTGTACAGACAACTTGTTAGTGCCCCCTAGTGGCCAACCCTGATGCTACAAGTGTAAGCCAGCTCTGGAGGCCTGGGCATTGTTGCCTGTGAGGAGCAGTGGGTCCACCTTTCCCTTGCAGGGTGCTGGAAGATGAAATCCAGCAGCTTCGTAGTGAACTCCGGGAGACAGTGGATGAAAACGGGCGACTGTATAAGCTGCTGAAGGAGAGGGACTTTGAGATCAAACACCTCAAGAAGAAAATGGAAGAGGACAGATTTGCCTTCACAGGTAACCCCAGCATGGAGTCCAGACGCCTCACAGTAGTCCATGAGGTCTCGCTCTCCTTGGTACTTGGCTTAGATGCTACACACACCTACTGTGTGCTGCAGAAGGAACACCAGCTCCTCTCTGAGAGGTCTCTACAACCCAAATGCTCTCAACAGCTGCCACCCTCAGCAGCTGCCATGCTGTAGGTCTGGGCTGCACTTTTACTCTGAATTTTTGGCACCAGAGGTGTGAGAGGGACTCCGATTCTACAGGTCTTGGGGTAACCTTGACCCTGTGGGTGTGGGCTAGGCACCGCTCTGCAGTGATGCCTCCGACCCAGAATGTAAGTTGGTGGGGACTGTGATGCTGATGGTACAGTGCTCCTGTTGACCACAGCATAGCTCCCAGGTGGTATAAACAGAGAGGCAGTGCCATCCACCAGGGAAGGCAGCGGGGCTGCCCTGCTCTTTCCAGAGCCCCTCCTTCCCTGTCTCCCTAAACAGGTCTGGCAAAAGTCCCATCAAGAGGACTTCAGCATCCTAAAGGCCATCAGTAGCTGCATGTACCTACTCCTTCTGTTCTTTGGCTTTTCCTATCTAAAACAGAAAATACAGGAAGACAAGGCTTTGGGTTGTGGGGATAGACACTCAACTTTGCTTCCTGCTGCTCGGGGTATGGTTGGGGGCTGGGTTGTGGGGGTTAAACTAGGGCTCCAGGGAGAGCAGGGGGTCCATCTCCACCAATGGAGGGGTGGGTGGGCAGGGCTTGGGGTGGTTCTGCCTCTTCTTCCATCTGCCAGTGCACACAACATGTGCACACGGCTTTGTGTGCTTTTCCTGGGACTGCTTAGCTCCGCTCCCCATATGGAAATCGTCATTCAGCCCTTGATCTGGCTGGGTTGTCTCCCTTCCTTCTTCCCTCTCTCCCTTTATTTTTTCCCTGTTCTCCTCCCCTCCCCTTCTATTCCCTCATGGCTGTCACTCAGGCTTGGGATCCTTCCTCAGCTTACTCCGGTGCTTGGATTCCCAGCTCACCACCAGGCACAGCTCCATTTCTTGTTTAATTTACACTAAGCACAGCATATACTCCAGTTAGAATTTCTTTCTCCACTTGCTGAAGGCTGCTGAAACTTTAGCACCATCTGGGTCCCTTTGTGTCCTGCTTGTGTATTACAGTTTTGTGAGTTTATTACTTTTTTCCAGATAAGATCTCATACAACACAGGACATACTCTATTTTTCTGTATAGCTAAATCAGGCCTTGAATTCTTGATGCTTTTGTGTCTATCTCCCTAGTGTGGGGACTGCAGACTGGCACCTCACAGCTTTGAAGTGTAGTATGCCTCCTGGAAGAGCTCATGGAGAGTGCCGAGGCTCTGCTTTGCCCGTAGCTGGTCTGTGCTGTGAAGGCTGTTTCCGGGTGATGGCCTGTCTGCTGGCCTACCCTGCTGACCTCTTTATCCCCAGGGTTGCCACTTGGGACTGAGGCTGTCCTGGGAAGGGCTGGGGAAGGCAGGGGAAGGGTGTTGCCCTTGTCACTGGGTTTTACCCGCTGGCTTCCTTGGACACTCTTCTGCTGGCTAATTGTGGATTTTTGTTGCTTTTGAGTCCTCAAAGGAAATTAGCCCCAGGAAGGCTGTCTCTGGGTCACTGGTGTTTCCTCTCTGGGTGTTAGCAATTATTTCTTTCTAGAAACTTCCTTCTACACACATTGATTTGAGGAGTGTGCTCCTTGAGGACATGGAGCAGGGTGTCCACACCACATCTGACCCCGCTCCTCAGCTCAGATGGAGCCTCTTTATCCTTGCATGGTCTCCTTCAGAGGCCTGAGGCTTGGAGGGAAGTGACTTCTAGTTGAGTCTCTCATGCTGGTCCTGAGCGCAGTGCAGAGAGGCCAGGCTACATGAGCTCTTGCTGCTCACCATGTGGCCCCAGCTGGCACTCATCTTCCTGCACACACCTCCTCCCCATGCCTACCCTAGCTTCACAGGGGCTGCTTCCTATGTTGAGAGCCCCTTCCTAATACACTGCCTCTTGGCTGCATCCCTCCCTTTTATTAACTTAGGCCACTGTTCACACTTCTTCTCTCAGAAGCCCCTCCTTGGTCTGTCCCTGCTACAGTCACCCCTCTTCATTCTGAGTGCACGTTCCTCCCAGATACTACGCACTTCATTCTTTTCATTGTCTGTCAGTACTGCTGGAGAATGAGCTCTCCAGGAAATATTCTTGTTTCCTACTGAATCCCTACTACTGAATGAATCTGTTTGCCTTGGTCATGTGTTACCACAGCTCTGTGTAAGTTCCAACCAAGTGATCTCAGGAATATTGAGCACTAAGAATTTATTCACTGGGTCCAGGGAGCTAGTACCCTGGCCTTCAAACGTAAAGATCCGAGTTTGATCCCAAGTATTATGTTTTCGAAAAGCCAGGAGTGGTGGCACTTGCAGTGCAGTGCTGAGGAAGCAGGTGGAGCTGTGGATCCCTGGCATGCCAGCATAGCTTCTGGTCTAGGCCAGTGAGAGACTGCATTTCAAAACCAAAAAGGGGGACAGCACTCTGAGGAGCAACACCCACGGTTGACTCTGATTTCCCTACACACCTGAACCTATGTGTGTGTGCATGTGTGCACACATCGAGCACAACTCAGCATGTGCACACACATCCAGCACACCTCAGCATGTGCATGTGTGCACACATACAGCACACATCATTGGGGTTTGGCTAGGGTGTCCCAACTTTGTCCCATGTTTCCCTCTTTGGGAACCAGCCAGCTGGCCTTGGCTAGAGATTCTTGTGAGATGGCATAAACAAGAAGTCAGTTGGACTATGTCTACCTGCACTATCGCTACCGGCCAAAGCTGGTATCAGGGGACTATACCCTGCCCATTAAGGTTATGGAGCCCAGGCTGAGCTCCCTAAGTAGCTGAGAATGTCTTTGGACTTCCAATCCCCCTGCCTCCAGCTCCTGACTTGGGATTACAGGCATTGTACCCAGCTGCCTTCTGATCTTACAGTTTGCCTGGGACCTGCTAATGCTCTGAACAGCCATGTAGATTTGAGGTGCAGGTCGTATCTTTAATGGAACTTGCGATTTCTTTCATTTTAGGGACGACTGGGATGGCTGGAGATCTAGTTGCCACCAAAATCGTTGAACTGTCCAAAAAGAACCGGGGGCTGATGGCCGAGTCAGAGAGCGCAAAGGTCAGGATAAAGCAGCTGACCAATCGCATCCAGGAGCTGGAGCACGAAGTAAGGGCCTGGGCTGCTCTTCCTGGGGAGTGGACTCCAGAGAGAGGCCACACTTGGAGGTCTTAAGGCCTTATGGAGGGCACAGGGCACAACTGTTTGGAGAGTCCCAGCTTCTGCCCCATCCAGAGAGAGGACGTATGTCAGGCAGCTAGGGGACACTGGCGTTGAGAAGAAGCCTGGCATGGTCTGAACTTCACTGTGAGACCTGCGGCTGTTGACATTCCCCACACCTATCTTGGTCCCCCACCCATCAGGTGGCCACAGGGTTGGCCCTGCTGCCAGGCTTCCTGGGAATTGGGGGATATAGTGTTTAACTGTGTAGAACAGAGCCTAGCATCTAGAAAGCCCTAGATAAATGTGCTCAGCCTGCTCCCAGAAACCCCTGTTCACCTGAAGCCACAGCCAGGAGCAGTGACATGTTGAGTTCTGTCTCCCCCGTTTTGCTGTCCCCTTCCTCCTATCTTGCCACAAACCTGTCTGCTCTAGTAGGCCACAGCTCTGTGGTTCTGGTTCCTCAGGCTGGAGGGAGCGTGCAGCTTTTTCTGAGCCCAAAATCTAGTCCTGAGTCCTTGCATGACCCACTCTGGTCCTCACAGCAGGCACCAAGCAAGAGTTTATTCATTCTGGGGTGTGTTTCTGGAGAATTGGCTCATGTTCTGTGCCACTTGCTGGAGGGAATAGAGTAGGGATGGGTGCTTCCACTGGGGGAGATGGAGCCTGCCGTGTGGGAGTGTGGCACAGCACTGCCAGAGAAAGGAAAAGGAGTGGCACCGTGACAGGCAACAGTGGTAGGAGCTGCTCGAAGGGCTTGCCCAGCAGGCCCAGCTAGAGACTGTGGGAACAACATCCACGCAGAGGGCCTAGAGGCTCAGAGTGCCAAATGAGCAGAAAGCACAGGAGGCCAGTATGGCCAAACCGTGAATGGGATGATGTCAGGGATGTGAGAGGGGGCCACACCCCAAATCAGGCTGACCACCATGTGTGAAGAACAATTGAAAAGTCACTAAAGGGTGGCTGTCCACAGCAGGCTCTGTCACAAGGCTATGCCCATGTGGTAGCCACCCTCTGTCTCACCTGTAACCCAAAGTCTGAGGTTCCTTTACTCTCTGCCTTCTAGGCTGAGAGAGTGTCTTAATTTGATTTTTATTGCTGTGAAGAGACATCATGGCCACAGCAACTCCTATAAAGGGAAACATTTAGTCAGGGCTGACTTACAGTTCTGAGGCTTAGTCTGTTATCATTGTGGTGGTTTGAATAGGTATGGCTCCCATAGACTCATGTGTGAATGCTTGGGCATAGAGAGTGGCACTGTTAGGTATGGCCTTGTTGGAGGAAGTGTGTCACCGTGGAGGTGGGCTTTGAGGTTGCAGATGCTCAAGCTATGCCCAGTGTGGTATGGTCTCCCTCTGCTGCCTGTGGATCAAGACATAGAACTCTCAGTCTCTTCTCCAGCACCATGTCTGCCTGCATGCCACCATACTTCTTGCCAAGACAAATAATGGAACACCAATCTAGGGGCCTGTGTGTGTCAACCGGGTGCAGGCACATTAACCAAGAAAATCAATAGCCAGCGCCAATTAAATGTTTTCCTTTATAAGAGTTGCCATGGTCATGGGGTCTCTTCACAGCAGTAGAAACCTAACTAAGACAATTGTCATGACAGGAAGCATGGCAGCATGCAGGCAGGCATAGTGCTGTAGAGGTAGTTCTGAGTTGTACAACTGGATTCACAGACAACAGGAAGAGAGAGTGACACTGGGCCTGACTTGAGCTTTAGAAACCTCAAAGCTCACCCCGAGTGACACACAAGAGTGCACCTCCCAATGGTACCATTTCCTAAGAGTCTATGGGGCCATTTTCATGTAGTTATTTATTAAGGTCTTGGCAGATCTTTGGGCTGCCTTTCTGAACCAACTAGGAAATAGGACTGAGGATCAGTCAAACCTCTCCTGTCACAAGTAGCTTGGAAAGGAGCATTGCTTAGTGTCCACGTGTGAGCCAAGAACTCAGATACTAGGACAGGTGGCCCACACATCTGGAGGCACTGAGAGCCTCAGCTGGCTGGACAGGTGGCCCACACATCTGGAGGCACTGAGGGCCTCAGCTGGCTGGACAGGTGGCCCACACATCTGGCGGCACTGAGTGCCTCAGCTGGCTGGACAGGTGGCCCACACATCTGGCGGCACTGAGTGCCTCAGCTGGCTGGACAGGTGGCCCACACATCTGGTAGCAGCTGGGTGGACAGGTGGCCCACACATCCGGCGGCACTGAGTGCCTCAGCTGGCTGTGAAGCTGCTGAGCAGAACCAAGTATTAGTACCATGTTTGCTTTTGCAGCTGCAGATGGCATCAGCCAAGCCGCCAACCAAAGGGGCCACTGATGCAGGGGCTAAGCCACCGAAGACCCAGACGGGAGACAGAGCTTTGGTATGTGTTCTCCTTTATGCTGAGTCTGTGAGGTAGCCATGACCTGGGCCTCCCCTCTCCAGCGTGCTCTTAGACACACTGCCACGATTCCCTAGTCAAGGGCTCTTCTCTGCCATTGTGGCCTCAGAGCAGTCCCCAAGCAGCAGACCTTGTCCTTGTGCCCAGGATACCTGGCAGAGGCCAGGGAAGGCCCAGATCTGAGCCACTTTCCATCTGACAAGCTGGAGTAGGGGCTGTCCTTATGCTGTGCTGTGGTGAGGCAGTGGTGACGGCCTACCAGGAGGAACAGTGCCTTTGAGGTATAGAGGCTGGGAAGCCAGCACATTCAGCATAGTTAGTGCACTTGGGAGTCAGTTAGTTGCATAGCATTTGGTTTGAGCCCAGAGCTCACAGGCAGAAAAAGGACATGAGCCAACATAAATCAGGGGCTGGGGGCACCCAGGGAGGGGCTCTTGGGCCACTGGAGCAGGAGTCTCAGATGGATTCTGTAACCAGCTACAAGAGCAGGGTCTCTGACTGAAGAGCATGCTAGGCTACAGCTCAGGGACAGGACCAAACCTTGTCTGCAACACTGGGGCAGCCGCACTCGAGAGGCCTGGCCCCAGTCTCCTCCAAAGCACATTCCAGGTTCCAGAGTGCCAGGAAGGCAGAGGCATCAGGAGGTTGTGCTGTGAGCAATCAGCAATGCCTGTCCCCAGGGCTCTGCAGCTGTTCTTCAAAGGAAAGAGCCTGCAGTGGGAGCCAGGCTGGCACACAGCTGCGCCTCCCGAAGCCTGTGGTGGCTGGGAGGGAGAGTGGGCCCACCGCTAGGCCTCTCCAGGGTGCCATAGAGTGCCATATGACTTTAGTCCCTGTCACCTACCCACCCAAGCCAAGGGGCCTTGCCCCGCCCCAGAACCTGCCCTAGGCAGTGCCCTTGGCACACCCCCCATTAAGTGCCTCTATGTGTGGATGAGGAGCTGAGGCTGGGAGTGGGCACTACAGCCTGACTCTGGATCACAGTGGCACAGATTTGCTAATATGCTCTTGCAGTGCCCTAAAGAGGGTTGCTAGGTCTCTAAGTTTCATGACAGGGAGCTCTGAGCACCAGGAGAGGGTGTAGCTTCTAGCCCAGGGCAGATTTAAAGCTACACATTAGCAGAGAGAAGGCAGATGCCTAGCGGCAGAAAGGGGTAGCAGGCACCCACATGGGCAGAACTCGGAAAAGGCGTAGTTTTTCAAAGATCTATTTGCATTTTGAGGAATTCTCCATTCTGCATATATTGTTTACACTGATTTTTGACTTTTATTATGCACCCAGGACTACTGAACCACATGTCCAGGCCTAGTTTCTATGACCACTGCTTTACAGTAGTCTGTTCCAAGTTCCATGAACTTCCTAGACTTGCTCTGTTAGGCCTCTCTCACACTAGCATTTACAGGAGTTTCTGTTTGTTCCACTAAAAAAAAGATTCAAAAGCCCCTGTCATGGCCACCCTATTCCCAAAAGCCCAGGCCCCTGGTTCACTGGGGCAAGAACAGGAGTCTCAGATTGGGAGACTTGGCCAAGACAGTAGAAGCACAAGGGTTCTAATCCCACTAAGCCATCCCAATCCCATGCATTCCAGGGCAGCTCTGCTCTTCTCTAGACTTGATTTTTGTCATTGATAGAAGGAGCTTGAATAGTTTGATCATGGAAGTCCCAGGAATATCTGAGACTGAGAGACAGGCAGTATAATAATGCAACATTTGCCTTAAACATATCATCACCATCATGAAGACAGGGTCTCTCTGTGTGGTCCCTGCTAGCCTGGAGCTCACTCTATAGACCAGGCTGGCCAGGAACTCACAGAGATCCACCTGCTTCTGCCTCCCAAGTGCTGGGATCAAAGTTGTGTGCCACCACACCCAGATCAGATGATTTTCTTTAAAGATTTATTTATTTTATTTATACAAGTATACCGTAACTGTCTTCAGACACACCAGAAGAGGGCATTGGATCCTATTACAGATGGTTGTGAGCCACCATGTGGTTGCTGGGAATTGAACTCAGGACTTCTGGAAGAGCAGTCAGTGCTCTTAACCACTGAGTCATCTCTCCAGCCCAGCTTAGATGAGTTTTAAACAGAGAAGACACAAGCAGACACCGAGTCCCAGCATGCATCTTTCTGGTGAGATGGACACTTAAGGACTGGACCTGGGCAAACATGCAGTGCCCACCTCTGTTGGCAGAATCGCAGCCTGTGCTGACAACCCCAAATCCAGAAGATGAGGCTCAGATTTGGGGAATCATAGTGTGCCTGCTGAGCTAGTGTGGTTTTCTGCAGGTGGAAAGAGGGTGCTCTTAGCATGAGCCTGTCTCTGGGCACAGCAGAAAGTGGCCATGCCCAAGGAGTGTCTGGGAGGTGTGGCACCTGCTGCCTCCTCTAGATGCCCCAGCTGTGGCCATGCATGTGGCCATGCATGTGGCCATACATGTATGTGCGACATAGAGAGCGAAGAGCTAAGCCCTGCAGTTGGGCTGTCTGGATTTAGCCCATGCTCTGTCCTATGCTAGGCAGGTAGCCAGGCCCTGAAGACTTAGCTCCACCCACTACTGCTTTGCATCTCAAGTAGCTAGGGGTTCTGAGAAGTCTGACCCTTGCCAGGATCTGGAGCATACATAGATAAATAGTAGCCCTGACTGTCATTAGTATTTAGGCCACAAGTGACCACTTTCTCCCTGTCCTTCCCAACCAGCTGGAGACTCCAGAGGTGAAAGCTCTGCAGGACAGGCTAGCAGCCACCAACCTGAAGATGAGTGACTTACGCAACCAGATCCAGTCTACAAAGCAGGAGCTCCGGATGGCCCAGAAGGTCTTCTTCAGTCAGGGTGTGGGACTTCTTGTGTGGCCAGGGTTGGTCCCAGGAAATCCCAATGACCCACTGGTTCTTTTCTAAAGCAGATGTGCTTAGTCCTGCTTGTGCTAGGTCAGCCCTGTTTAGGGTTTGGGGTGGCCAGCTTCCTGGAAGGGCTGCCCACTACCCTGGGATCTGCCTGTGGACTGAGCTCTGCCCACCAGGGAGAGGCCGGGGAGCCTTCTCTGTACCTCCCCCTGCCGCTGCCCTGTGCCCTGGTAGACCCTGGGTTTTCACTCAGTGTGTTACCTTATCTGTGACTCAAAAGGCTGCCTGGCCCACCTGCTGCCTTGCACCTGTGACCGCAGCATAGAAACAAACAGAATTTGTGCACTGAAGGCACCTTTCAAAGGAAAATAACTCAGTTCCAGGGTGTTGGGTTAACATAGTGGATTTGGATCTGCTCTCCTTGCTGGAACCACTCAGCCCGGCCAAGAATTACAAAACAGTGTTCCATTGTAGAAACCAGGGCCAGAGATTTGTCCTGCTGAATAGGGATCAGCTTGGTGACATGTGGAGGGTATTATTTCCCCCTCAAAGCCCTGAGGTAGGCCTAGCTTCATACAACTTTGGTGGCCACAGTGCCAGGTCGTCCTGAAGCAGCATCAGTTGACTTCTCTGTGCTTAAAAGAGTCACTTGGCAGAGGCTGGAACAGAGGGCCAGGCCCTGTGGCATGCTGCACACCTCCTGAGCCCTCCAGAATTCTGTGATCCCAGGCAAGTCATGCAAGGAGACAGGCACTGGTGGCTGAATGTGTCTCACGCAGGGGGCCCTAAGGGACAGAACAGTGCTGGAGTGTCCCAGAGAAGGGCTGGCATGATGGGCTCACTCCTCCCCAGGCAGAGCAGATCTGGACCTTTGGCAGCTGAGCTGAGGTAGGAGGAAGGTCATGCAGATAAAGCCGTGACCATCAGGAACCCCAGCCCAGCACTGCCTGAGAGCCATGCAGTGAGGGCAAGAAGGGCTGGGTAGCCTCTCTCCTGCCCACACTGAGCACCTCGCTTTGTTTCAGGTTCTGGCCAATGAAGTTGGGGAAGATGTAAATATCCAGCAGCTCCTGGCCTCACCAGGGACCTGGAGGGGAAGAGCTCAACAAATTCTAGTTTTGCAGAGCAAGGTGAGTGAGTCACCAGACCCCTCCTGGCCCTGGCCCGCACTGGACCCTGGAGCACACAGCACTGCTGCAGGCCTGTGTGTCCCACAACATGCCCAGCCCTGGATCTTAAGCAGCCCCACAGCCTTGAATTTCATTTCTGTCTCTGCAGGCATGCTTGCTTGCCTGAGTTAAGTTCGCGTGACTGCTGTAATGCTGTTTCCAGTTTCACAGCAGAAGCTTTTTGTTAGACAGTAAACAGCTGGTCTGTCTCTTTATTTTCTAAGCATTCTGCACACACCAAAGGTAGTTAAGAGAAGCAGTTCCAGACCCGGCTGGCTTGAGTTCAAACCCTAGCAATCTCCTCACCACCCATGGACTGGCACACAAATTACTCTCTGTGCCTCAGTCTCTGAATCTGTGTAATGGGGATAACAACACTTGTGCCCCCCCCCCCTTGCACCTGAATCCTTGGGCTGTTGGCAGGAATGATTGTGTCAGCATGTGCAGGGGTGGGGTTCCTCAGCATGGAGCCATCCTGGAGAGAGCATTAGACAGGTTAGCCCAGGTCACCACCCTACTCCCACCACTACCCTCATTCTACCTTTAGACTGAGAAGCTTCCAGAAGATGTGTGATTCCCTGGATTCCGTGAACATGTCACCTGCATCCCCTGGGATCAAGTCTACACCCTCCTGGGTGCCTTTTAAATTAGGATTGTCCATGGAATCCTTGAAGCCAGCATAAAGGGAAACAACATCCCCCAATCTTTGCGGCCCTAAAGATGTGAGCTCAAGTCTCCTCCCCATGAAGCACCCAGCGCATCCCAGCCTCAGCAAATCCACCATTACTGTCATTAAGCTGAGTGTTGGATGACTTACCTACTCCTGTACCACCTTGAACAGGCCTGATCTCATCTGATTCTGGACAGTGGTGTAAGAAACACTACAAGAGAAAATGCTGCCTCTTGCATGTAGCACAGCTGTGGGGAAGCTGGGCGTCCACTTAGCATAAAACCAGAGCCTGCCTCTCACCCTGAGAAACACACCAGAGACCTCACTCGTGTCAGGCCCAAACCCTGGAAGTGCTCTAGGAAAGAGCACAGGCCTCCGAATAGGATCCAACGCTGGGACACAGGGCAAGAGCTGATAAGATGGCATTGAACTAAAGGATCAACTGATGAAACACCCAGCAGAGTGATGAGAGAAAACCTGCTGTGCCGGCAGCCTCTGCTGCCTGTAGCTCTGAAGATTGATAATCAGCATATGTAAAGAACTCAGAAACCTTAGCAAAAGAACAAGCAGCTCAGATTTTAAATACACAATGATTTCCACATACACTTCTGAAATACAAATGGTTGCCAAATGTATATATTTGTGTGTGCACACACATGTGTGCATGTGTGAAGTGTAGATATGAAGCAGTGCCTTTCTTAAACCCAGAGCTCCACGACTCCCCTGTCACTTTGTCTCAAGCACTGGGATTACAGGCAGGCCACCTGTTAATAGTCAGCATCCTTAGCCATTATGGCAAGGATACACTAAGATTTCCTGTCTTCTAGCTACTGCTGTATGAACAGCATGTCTCAGTGAGGATATAGGATGTGGGGACAGAGGAATGGCTGGGGACCTAACATGGTGTGGCCGCTGTGGAGATGAGTGTGGGGCTCTTGAGAAAACTAAAGGCAGAGCTCTACCACCCCTGGATATATACTGAGAGGAGCCTGGGTCAGCATAGAGGGTCCCAGAGATCAAGTCTACCCTACATTCTCAGCCTGGGTGCCCATCAGTATGTAAAGGACAGACTCTGTTGGCACATGGTGGGAGAGAGATCTGTGTATGAACAGTGGTGTTTTAGCCACAAATAAACAAAAGTATGATATTTGCAGGAAAATGAGTATCATTTCCTTGGATATCATTGTGTTAAGTAAAACAAGCCACACTCAGAGAGACAAATATTTCATGGGTTTTTTTTTCTCATAGAGGATTTTTTTAATTGACATGAAAGACAGACAAGAAGAAGAAGAAAACCAGGGGAGGGGAAGAGAGTGGGTGTGGTTCAAACAAGGTTACAGGTGGAAGGAAGTACCACAAAGAAGCCAAGCCCCCTGTTGGTACAATTGCTATAAGAATATTTATAACAAAAAAGAAACATTCCCTTTTTTTAAAAAAAAAAATCACCTTTGGCTTTTATTGGAATACAGCTTCCAGGCCCTTCCTGCTCCCCTTCCCCTTTTGTTTTGGGGGCATGCAGGCTCAGGGGGTTAGGGGCTGAGCCTTCGTGGCAGTGCTGTACCCTCAGGCAGGCCCGTTTTCCTGAGAGGGGATTGACAGTTGGTGGGTACAAGGAGCCTGACTGGGTACAGTCAGGAGGAAAGGGCTTTCTCATTGACCCAGAACCATCTCTTCTAAACTAAACCCCTTGGATGGCTTCTCCCTTTGCCTAAGATCTTCCTAGCCTGTGCCCATCCTGTGCCCATCCTTTGCTCACGCTGTGCCCACCCTGGAGGGGTGGCTTCATCTTTAGCCTGATACAGTCCTCCGTGGCACCTAGGTGACAGGACCCATGGCTGTAGACTGGTGGGACATCCGGCTTTCCTGCCCGTAGGTCCGAGACCTTGAGAAGCAACTGGGACAGCGTCAGAACAAGCCAGCAGGCTCATCGAGCTCTGAGCTGCCTCTCAGTTCAGACCCAAGGAAGATGACAGCACAGGAAAAAAACCTACTGAGGATCCGCAGCCTGGAGAGGGATAAGCAGGAGAGCTGCGAGGTGAGGTGGACCCAGCCCACAGGGATGGGAGACTCACAGCACTCACAAGACCACAGATACGGGGACCTTGGGTCTCACTTCTTATCAACCAGTTTAAGATGCCTGGGTGGGACCTTACCCTGGGTCCATTCAGTGAATGCTAGCTGGTCTAACTATGGCAGTTTGAGAGGAGCTATGTGTAAAACTTCCTGTAAAGAAAATATGTGGGTGTCTTGGTTATTGTCCCTGTTGTGAAAAAAACGCAAGATAAAACTAACTTGAAGAGGGAAGGGTTGGTCTAGCTCACTGTTTGAGGGGAATCCATCCTGTCGGGGAGGGAAAACATGGTGGGAATGGGAGCCTGAGAAAGATGAATGCCAGTGTGTGGTGGCTCCATTTTTTTTCCCTTTTTATTCAGCCTGGTACCTAGCCAGTGGGGTGTGCTACCCTTCGATCAGAGTGGGTATTTTCTCCTCTGGAAATACCCTAGGGCATGCCCAGGAATGTGTCTTCTAGGTGATTCCAAATTCAGACACCTTGGCAGCGATGGTGAATCCTCACACTGGATCACACCCCCAGTAGTGGAATAGGGTGAAGCCTAAAGAAAGTGCCCCAAGGCTGAGAACAGAAGGGGTGGGCCAGTGCTCCAGGTGTGCCTTGCTGCCAGCTGGGAGTCAGTGGGCACTGTCTCTGGCCCTCAGCACCTGACACAGGCTTCCAGCATGGAGGCCTTCCACACCTGCCCACTGGCAGACTTCATCTGTAAGTCTGTCTGCCAAGCTCCAGGCAGGGTGTCAGGAGCCTCCTCATGGCCTCCTCCAGCGTAATCTCAAAGGTGCTTTAACTGTGAAGAGACATGGTCCCCTGATCTTAGGACAAGTAACGTGGTTTGGGGGAGAAGGGAGCGGGGAGATGTGAGGAGCAGAGTTGACAATCCTCAAGATGTGATTAAGGCCGAACACCAAGGTAGGGAACTAACAAGGGCAGGCTGGGATAACTGGGATGGACGGACAGACAGACAGGAAAGGGAGGTGTGGGAAGACTGACAGCTCCACGCCCTGCATGAGAAGGTGATAGAACGGAATGTCTGAGTCAGTGATGGCCTGCCACTCCGCCCTTGCCTCTGGTCAGCCCTCTTGAGCTCTAGCACACACAGGACTTTTGCTCTTCTCAGCAGCTCCTGAGTGCCCTCAGTTGTCACCTTTTTAGGAAGTCCTCCTCAGACTATATTCTGTTGTGTCCCCTCCCCCACATCGAAGTGGACAGCAGTCTGTTCCCTGCTTGGGTGTCACTCCTTAGGAACTAATTCTGTTTTTCTCTCTGCTTTATCTGAGCATGTCTTAATCCCAGACACATAGTAGGCCCACAGAAGATATAAGAATGAAGAAAGGGATGAGAGGCTCTGAAAATGTGTGCAGCATATGAGCTTGTAGCTTACTGTGGTTAGAGCCAGGTGCACAATGCAGAGGGGATCCACATCCCCACACAGTAGGGGTGTCACAGAAGCCTGCTGGCTGTGCTTCCCGGGTGGTCCTACACTGAATGGGGTTAATTGGGAAGAGGCCAATTGTCAGCCCCTAACACACTATGTTTCTATTAGGAACAATAAACAAAGCACAAATTAGGTGGACATGAGCCATTTAGGTTTAAAAAAATGGATTTGATGGGCAGTGTAGCCAGTTCTAGTTATGTGTTCTGTGTGTGTGTGTGTGTGTGTGTGTGTGTGTGTGTGTGTGTGTGTACACGTGTGTATGCGTACACACATGTAGGGGCCAGCAGACAATTGCAGGAGTCATTTTCCACTCCTGTGTAGGTCAATCTCAGGTCTTTATCTACTGAGCCATCTTGCCAGCCCTGATGTTCATATTGTAAAGCAGGAGGGATGCTATGCTGACGACCTGTCCCATCCCATCCTGGCCCATCCCCTTGTCCTGTAAAGCTGTCTGTCAAGTACCTGTCAGAAAATCGGGGAGCTGAGCCTGAGGTCAGGGCTCTGGCTCCTGGGTCCATTGCTACCTCCTGTGCCCTTCAACAACGGCTCCCACAACCCTGAGTCTCCCCAGAGAGTGGGATCCAGGGTGCCCTGGGCTATGAGCATAGGCTGGCCCTCAGCTCTCATTTTCTAATTACAGAAACTGGCCAGTGAGCGGGACACCCTCCAGACAGAGCTGGAGGAGCTGAAAAAGAAGTTCGAAGGTGTGCGGTCTCGCAACAAGGTGCTGTCCAGCGAGGTGAAGACCCTCAGGAGCCAGATGTCGACCCTGGTGGAGAAGGGCAGGCATGACGATGAGCTGATTGATGCCCTTATGGTAGGCAGGGCCGGAGAGCTGAGCCACCCCAGATGTGCTTCCTATGTAGATGCCTGAGGGAGATAGCTATGACCCTGATCCCCCTTGGTGCTGGGACCCCCAAGGAGATGTGGGTGAGAGAGGGTGTACCTCTAGGGAGCCTGCAGACTGCAGGCCAGGCCTGCCACTGTGGACCTCACTGATGGCTCTGTACTTCGGGTGTGCTGAGCCTCCATGTTCTCCTGAGGTAAAAGCAGCTGCCTTTTCTTGCCTCAAGTCACACTGTCCTTCCTTTTTGCCCCAAAGCAGGAAGCCTCTGTCCTTAGAGTCTCTGGGAACATGTTCAAGGGACTGGACCTCAAGTTAGGTGCTGACAGAATCCTTGGAATATGGACTGGATCCAGGCACTGGTTCAGGCCTTTGTATTCACATGTCTTCCCACAAGCTAGGCACCCACCCACTGAGCTCCTGGTACCTGAAGAGCACCTTTCCTCATGATGGCCCAGGAAGGAATCTGAGACCAGAAGGGATCAGAGTTGAGCCTTGCATCCCTCGGGGAAGATGTTCCTGGTTCTTAGAGGGATAGCTAGTGTCTCCTGCTAAAGTTGTCTTGGGCTAGGCAAGGTTGGAGGGCTCCGGGGGAAAGTCAGCTGTCCCTGTCCTTCCTGCTCTAACCAGCCCAAACCTACCTCTAACTGCCCTCTGGCTTGACCCTCAGGACCAGCTAAAGCAGCTGCAGGACATCCTGAGCACCCTGAGTGTGCAGGAGGAATCAAGACGAACATCTCAGCAGCACCTGGACCAGAAGGTCAACAGCGAGGCCCAACGAAGCAGCAGCCTTGTGGCCCAGCTGCGGGCCATGGTGGCTGATCGTGAGGCCAAGGTGCGGCAGCTGGAGCTGGAGATTGGGCAACTCAGTGTACAGGTGAGCTGGGTACCTCCGGGCCATTGTGTCAGTGCCCACATGGCCCCTTCCACTCTCCACAGTCACCTCTGCATCGTCCTGGCCCCATGTGGGTCAGTTGCTTCCAGCAGCCGTCCTTCTAATCTGCACACACTTTCCTTCCTGAAACACAAGCCCATCTGCGGCCACACCATCCCGAGCATGACTGACTTGTCTAAAGCACCAACCTGATCATGTCCTTGCTCAGCTTGGAATCCGGGTGGCTTCCTGTCACCCTTCTTGTCACCCTGTCCTGTCAGCTTTACCAAGGTCAAGAGGATCCAGACTCCTACCAGCTCACCCTTTCCCATCTGCAGCTGTGGCCTTCGTCTTGATGATCCAATGCAGTAGCTGTTGCTCCAGCCATTGTGGTCACGTTGCAGTCAGTAGGATGGCCACGCTTTCTTTTATTAAAACATTTAAAATCTTTGACAATGTCATACATGTATACATGGTATCTGGGTCATTTTCATACCCCCATTACCCAATCCCCCCTCTCCCACCCTCCCACTCCCTCTCTGATCCCCTCTAACTCTTCCTTCCTCACAGGTTCTCTTCTTGCCTCCATGTCTTGTGTGTGTGTGTGTGTGTGTGTGTGTGTGTGTCGCTGAGTTTAATTAGGGTTGTGTTAGCATGCCAAGAGGTTAGTAACTGGAGCATGGGCAACTCAGAAATTGGATGCACCATGAAGAAAGTGGGTGCCCCCAGCAGCCATTGGCTGTCAGGAGTTCGTCAGAGGGGTGTAGTCTTATGAGCCCCTCCCCTCCCCATGCTGAAATGTTAACAAACCCCACTTCTGTATGGGCCTTGTCTAGGTAGCCACAGCTGCTAACAGTACATACATGCAACAGCCATGTCCTGTCTAGAAGGTAGTGTTCCATAGCTCCCTCTGGTTCTCGCCCTCCATGAGCTCCTCTGTCATAAGTCCCTGTAACTCTGTAACTATCACCTGCCACAAGCAGAGGCTTCCCTGACCAAGACTGAAACCAGCAGTAACCTAGGGTGTACCGCTTAGGAAAATCAGCAGTAACCTAGGGTCTACCGCTTTGGAGGCAGTTCGATACTTCGATACCATATAACAAAGCAGCAACAAAAGATCCCTCCTCGTGGCAGTGATCTCGCAGCCATAGGCTTTACCCATGCTTTACTGTATCAACACGAATTATAACCTGAGGAGCAGGCCTCAGACCCATCCAGAAAGCTATTAGCTCCCCAAGAAGAGTCGCTCACTTGGCTGTTGCAGCAGGAGTGCATCTTGTCAGGGATCACAGCTAGGTATATGACCTTTGATGACTGTTCTCCAGCAACCTCCATATCACCTTCAGGCACTATGAAAGCTAGCCAGCAGAGTGGATACTCCCAGCTTTTCTCCAGCTGTGTGATTTCTCTTTTCCTGTAACCAAAGTGTGCCTGTCTTCACCAGTAGGGTCTTACCAGTTATTTATGGTAGACAGCTAAGAGCAATTAATTGCTGATAATAGCAATACTGTTGACACCTGCCTGCCACTTGTTTCCGCATGTGACCTGTTGACTCTGGTAGCCATGTTGTCCACTCGTGCAGGTTCCGTGTGTGGCCTGTGGACCCTGGTAGCCGTGTTGTCCACTCATGCAGCCCTTTTTATTTTTTATTATTATATTTTTATTTAGCTTACAAAATAGCATTTCCATCTGGCTTTTTCATAATCCTTGGTTTCTGTTGTCCCCCTCCCCACTCACTGCTTAGGCCTGAGCACTTGAGCATTCTCCCTGCCCACCTTTCATTCACATTCCGGTGTAAGTTCCAGCTCTTACCATCTCTCCTGAGTCTTCCTGTTGGCCTCCCCTTCCTGCGCTGTCAGCTCTCCCTCAACTGACCTTGCATACCATTCCCCTTCCTCCCCCTTAGGCTGCAGATGGCCATGAGCACCTCCAGGGAGCCTTGGGCTGGGTCTTGGGCCTCTCTTAGCTTCCAGGTCTCCCCAAGCTGATCTCTCCTCACACATGTGCCCATATTTTCCCCTGAACTCCCCTCAAAAGGCACAGGCTGCAGGGCCTTGGAGCCTGCTATGGGGCTATGCACTCCAGTGTCCAGGGACTTGGGAGCCTGCTCAGGGCTGCTTACAGCCGGGTGCTTTTAGGGGTTCCTCCTACTGGGTGCACCCAGGGACAGCAAAACCTTCTCCCTTTAGACCTATCCTGGTGGTGTTGTGTTGCAACAACAGCCTTGCCCTGCGGTTCCTTTGAGAGCCCCTGGCCTCTTCCAGCTTACCTGGCTGACTGACTGGCTTGCTGTGTCCAGGGCAGCCTGGGCTACAGGACCAGCTGAGGAGAGGTCTGGCGTCAGGCAGTTGGGGGACACTGCCTTGCACTCTTCAGCCCTGATACCCTGGGGAGGAGTGCATGGAGCACTCTGGCATCACCACCTCACTCTGTCCTTGGTCCAGCACCCAAAGAGGACCTCAAGGTTGCCAGCCAGTGGGCCGTGCTCCACTTGCTCAGTGCAGTTGCACATTCCGGTTTTCTCAGAATTCCTGGGGACAGTCCATGCCAAGGGTTAGAAGAAGCCTTACCCACTGCTGTCCTTTGATGAAGGTCTGACCTCATGCTAAGGATTTTCTGGTACCGAAGAGAGGGAGGGGCTCATAGAGAGGAGTTGGGGAAGCCTCGTTCCACACAGCCACTGGGCCTGCAGGCATCTGATGTCCGAGCATTAGCTCTGATGGTTACACTGACCTCTCATCACACCGAGTGTGGGGGGCTACCTAGGAGAGCGGGCCCTCGCGGATGTCAGCTCCTTTCTCCCTGTGGCCCTGGCCTGCCCTGTTCTTTCTCTGCAGCCTCCTTCTGAACAGAGGCTTTGTCTGATGTCTTTGTCATGCAAGCTGTGTCTTTGCTGCCCAGGCCAGCATTCACCCTGAAGGAGGCTTCTTTTAAATTCCTGGAGCTGGAAACTAGCCACTACGCCCTGCAGCCTTCCCCTGGCCTCTGCACCAATGCTCTGACATCCAACCCACATCTGTTCCCTGCAGTATCTTCACGGTAAAGGAGGGGGTGAGGGGGCCAGCCCCGCCGATGCCAGGTTCCCTGAGGACCAGTCCCCGAAAACCAACTCTCCAGCCTCAGCAGGAGATCATGTTGGCAGGCTCGGATCTTCCCGGTAAGGAAAACACACTGGATGGAGGGAGGGATTGTCCCCACTTTCTCTTCTGGAAAGCCCCTGAGTGCAATTTTGCTTTGTTTTATTTTATTTATTTTGAGACAGGATCTCATTATGTAACCCTGGCTGGCCTCGAACTCACAGAGATCTTCCTGCCTCTATCTCCAAAGTGCTGGGATTAAAGTCTTGTGCCATTATCTCTGATCTTTTTGTTTTTCCACACAGGGATCAAGTGTCCCAGACTGGCCTTAAATTTGAGATGTAGCCAAGAATGACTCTGAGCTCCTGATCCTCCTGCCTGAACACATGAACACACTACACACATATACCACACACACACACACACATACCACATGCACATGCCACACACATGCACACACCATACACATGCACACACATACACACACCACATACACATATCATACACATGCACACACATACACACACCACATGCACACACCATACACATGCACATACATCACACATATACATATATACCATGCATATTCACACATACCATACACACCACACACACCACACACACACACATACCCATACCACACACATGCAAACAGCACACATACCACACACATATACCATGCACACACATACATACACACACCCACAAACATGAAGACACCACACACACACCCATACATGCACACACCACATACATGTACACATGTCACACATGTACACACCACACACATGTACACACTACATACATGTACATATACCACACATATACACAACATACACATACATGCACATCACACATACCACACACATACACACTACACACCACACACATACCACATACACACACCACACATACCACACACACCACACACCACACACATGCACACATATCACACATGCCCACACATATACACATACCACACAGACTCACACATAACACACCTACCACACACACCACATACATGCACACACATCACACATACATACATACACCACACACATCACACACACACCACACACATGCATACACACACCACACATACACACATACCACGCACACTACATACCACGGACATATGCCACACAGACACATTCACACAACACATACATACATCCACACACATGACACACACACCACACACATCACACAGTTTTAAGATGGCTGCCCTGCTGCTGTTCTGATTGAAGCAGGAAGGAGCTGTCAGCATGGGTGTCGTCACTTGAAGCACCTGCTGATGGCAGCCTCAGAGCCCACTTATTCCTAGGTCTCTCAGACTCACTACTGTGGACTGCAGGATAAACAGAGGTTTTATCTTGAGCAAGGAAGGGCAGCCAATCCACAGGGAAACCATGAGGCCCACATGGCTTGCTCCATGGGCTCCCTTGGTTCCTGCCCACTGTGAAGCGCAGCGTACCCACTCCTCCCTTGTATGTCCCTTTTGCCTCCACACAGCTCTGTGACCAGCCTGGGCCATACACTTGTGGAATCTGCTCTCACAAGGCCTTCCCTGCCTAGTCCCCATGGGACATCACCCAGGTAGGAATACAGAATAATCCCTTAGCTCTCAAAGTCTCCTCAGGCCATTACAAGGATGGAGGCCTGAGGCCAGGCAAAGCCTAGCATTTCTCCAGGGTTATATAAGGCCAGAGAGGCTTGTGGTGGGGCCACCTGATAGAGTAAACAGCCTCAGAGCCAGAGCTTGGCCCTGACTGCCAGGCTGGGGAGTCAGCATGAGGTTCCTGGCCTGGCCCCACCTCCCACAGCCTTCTCTTCTCCAGAGGGAGCACCCCACATCATGTGGGTCTCCACACTAAGTCATTGATATCCCCTCAGCTCTCCAGCCCCTTCTTTGTGGATATAACCAGACGCAGGGATTAAATGCACCCTTTGTTCTTCTTGTGGGCTCCTAGACAAAGGATGGCTTGTCCTGCCCAAGTCCTATCCACTGTCCACTGGAGATCCTGCTGTCACTCAGCCCCTCCCCTCATGCAGGTCAGCTCAGAATCCAGGCCAAGCCTCCAGTGGGCCCGCTCTCACTTGAGGTTTACCATGTGGCTATAAAGCAAGGTGGCCTATCGATAGACTACTTCTCCCAGGAGTACCTGTGACACTTCCGGCCAGACACTGAATAGTTCAGGGACCATCAGCCAAGGGAAGCCACTTGACTCTGGCAGGGAACCAGGCCCCAGAAGCCACATCCTGATAGACAGGCCCAGGCATAGTAGCTGGGTTTTCCTCTCCTCTGGCCATCGCAGAACCTCTGAATTTCCCAGTCCCTCCTGCCATTGGTGATATGTATGTCTTTGAACTTCACATGACCTCTGTCCTCCACTCTGGTCCCAGGTTCTCGGACTCCCCAGAACAAAAAGGCTGGCAGGCACAAGCTGCAGAAATGAAGGCCCTTTGGCAGGCTGCTGAGGTGGAGCGGGACCGGCTCAATGAGTTTGTCACTGTGCTGCAGAAGCGGTAACACATGGCAACTAACCAGCTCTCCTCAGCCTGTGGGTGGGGACTGGGCTCCCTCACAGTCACAACTCCCCTGCCGCTCCAGGGCCCACTGCTCTGGGTTCTATCATCTGGGTAGCACTTGTTCTCAGGGGCAGCCCTGCGCAGTCAGGTGAATTCAGGGAGATTAAGTTCTGTCAAATGTAACCGTCCTCCCATAGCTACCAAAGAGTCTCATGGGGGAAAAGATACAGTCTAGCCTGATGCTAGCAGTTGCTGGGAACAGGAAGGTAGCTGAAGTGAGAAGCTGGGGTTTCTGAGAGGCAATAAGGGGTGTGCAGCCGAGGTGCCCAGTAGGCCCAACTGCTCCACAGGGTTGCTGACAGAGTCCACTCAGTCAATCAGTGCCCCTGTGCAAGTGACCCAGCTGGCAAGAACTGCAGGTACCCAGGCCAGCATGTGGGCCAGCCATGTGATCTCCATCCTGAGAACTACAAAGATGCCAGCAATCTTCTGTCCTCACAGCAGAGTCATATGTCAGTCAGAGCTCTTTGATGACAGATAATAGAAACCAGTTCTGCCTAAGCATAGTGGAAGGGAGAACTGGAAAGTACTGGAAAGTGGCGAAGAGCCAGAACCGAGGGTCCCAAGCATACAGCAGTCTCTGTAGCCAGAGCCCAAGAGTGACTGTCCTTATGAGAGTTTTAGCTCCTTGACTACCCCCAGACTGGAGGTAGCTTCAGGTGCTCACAGAATTGGGGGAGGGGGCTTACCAAAGGAAAAACAGGGCACTGCAACCAAGGGAGCCAGGGTGACTGGTATCTAAGCAGCAAACGGTCTCTGGTACAGAAAATACCTAATCTCTGTATGATTGCATTCATGTCTATCGAAAGGCAGCCATGACCTCCCCCTGGGCTTTGACCTCTATTCCCCTAAGTTATGTCTGTGATTGGAGAGGCTTTGAGCACAATGATGGTCCTTTTGAAATCCTGTCCCTGCAGCACATGACGTCAGCTCATCAGCTACTCCACTCCCATGGTCTTCTCCGTCCCTGAAGCAGGCTTTCCTAAGGCCTCCCTCACAGGGTTAGGCCTAGGGTGAGACAGGAAATCAGCCAGGACATGTATAAGGCAGGCAATCTCTGTGAGTCACGGGCATCTCTGTCAGCTGCTGAGGTTCAACCTGATACCCTGTGCTACTTGGGGGCTCTGTGAGACTGTCCTCAGACCCATCAACCAAGTTGTCTTTACTTCCTGGGCATGAGCAAAAGGGACTCCCAAGCATGATCCTGAAGCCAGGCCAGGCCCTTCCACATCAGCCTTTCTTCCTCTGTGTAGCTCCCTGTCTCTTCTGTGCTGCCCACAGCTTCTGGCTGCCTCAGCCTGTTACCACGGAGTCCCCAACCTCTGTTATCCTGGGAGAAGTTGTATGCTCAGCTGGGACCCCCCTGACCTCGGGGTGCGGTCAGGGAGGACCCTGACTGAAGTATGCTGTAGAAAGCTGGGTGAGCCCACCTCTGCTCTTTTCCTCCTCTCTTCAGACCTGGCTCCAGTGTCTGAGAAATAAGTTATTTCTTAGGTTTCTATCCATTTCTCTCCTTTAAAAAAAGTTTTAGTTTTTTAAAACCTATTTAATTGTGTGTGGATGTGGATGTGTGTGCCTGTACATATGTGTGCCTTTGCGCTCATGTGTGCATGTGTGTGTATGCAGACATGTGTGGGATTCTGGAGACCTGACTGGGTTGTAAGGCTTTGTTGGCAACAGGTGGCTTTCCCTGCTGAGCTGTTTCTCTCTTTGCTTAGAGTGAGAGGGCTGTCTCCCATGGCAATCGTCACTAGACATATATTTTTTTTAAAAGAATGTCATTGACTTTTGGTGTTGTGTTTTGTTTTGTTTTGTTTTGTGATAACAGTTCAAATGTAGCTCGGGCTGGCCTTGAACTCATAGCCCTCCTGCCTCTGCCTCAGTCTTCAGCCCCAGCATTGGGTACTTTCTGTGTCTTGTCCCTCATTCAGGATGAGCTAAGTTTTATCCCTTTTTCTGTGACAGGCCAGGACTCTGTTCTTAGTGATGTTTTATCTTTTGGCATAAAGCTCTCTCAGCCATTCAGTGGCTCCCATTCATACTGTCACCCCTGGGTTCTCACTCGCCTGTTACTGTTGTGATGTTTCTCTTCCTGCAGGTGAGCATTCAAACCCCAGTTCACTACATGCCTCCCTCCCTGTGTACACTCCAGTCAGGGTGGCCATAGAAAGAAATATCAGCTCTCTGGGCCTTTGTTTTTTAAATTATTTTTTTTGGTGCCTTTCTCTTGAATGAAAATTTAAGAGAAATTTAAGGCATAGAAGTCTAAAAAGATGTGAGTGCCATAAAACTACTTTATTAACTGTATTTTGTTGTTGGAGGTGGTATTTAAAATCCGTTTTCTGTTTTGGTTTTTGTTTGTTTGTTTTTTGTAGCCCAAGCTGGCCTCTCTAGATAGGCGAAGCTGACCCTCCTGCTTCTCATCCCCAGCGGAATTCATTCTTGTTTGCTCACTTTCTCTTTTAATAGTGTTAAGCTTACTTAGTTCTTTCAAAGTCATTCTCATTATTGTTCAGAGGAGACAAGAAATGGATGCCTGAGGCAGCTGAGTCTACTTGGTCACTTCCAGGCCAGTGAGAGACCCTGTCCTGAAAAAGATGTGGATGGTGCCTAAGGATGGGCAGCAAGGTTGACCTGTAGCCTCTGCATGGGTTAAGAACACGCATGGGTTAAGAACACATCAATATACACATAAACCCCCTTCCACACACATAAACATACACACACACACACACACACGTACATACACACACACTCGCACATGCACACACATTCTCTCACAACATACACACACACTCAATGCACATATACATTCTCTCACAATATACACACACACTCACACATGCACACACACTTTCACAACATACACTCTCTCACAACATATATAGTCACACACACATACACACTCACTTACAAATGCACACACACTCACACATACACATATACTCACACACTCACACACATACACACATATACACTCTCTCACAACATGCACACACACACACACACACACATACACACTTATATACACTATGGAAACTCACATCATGCTTTCCCATTTTCTGTGATGTCAGCTATTGGTTTCTTAAGTCCATGAGTGTAAATAGAATCCACAGTTAAGCAGAATGCACATATTCCCGAAAGAGCAAAGCAAAGCAGAAACGAAAGGCCTTCCCTCCCCACGTGAGTCAGCTCACATTCCTGTTTTGCTCACCAGTAGAGTGACAGGAACACTGGATTTGTTTGCTTTTAAATTTTTAATTTGTCATAAATATTTAAGTTGTACCATACATTATGCATAACGTCTGCCTATTTCACTTTCTGTTAGCCCATAGATCTCCCCTCCTCACCGAGATGGATTCTCCTCACAGCTGTGGAGTTGATCTCCTGCTTCCCTTATTTACTTTGCTTTCCTCAGTCTGAGTTACTGGTTTCTAGTTTTCAGATAGTTTTTGTGTTTATTTATGTCCTCTGTTTACTTAGTTTTTGTTTTGTTGGTGTTTGTTTATTTGTTTTTGAGACAGGGCCTTGCTCTGCAGCCCTGGCAAGCCTTGAGCTCACTGTGTAAACCATGCTGTCCTCAGATTCATAGGGCCCTTCTTCCCTGCCTCCCGAGTGCTGTGATTAGCGGTGCATTTTGTCTTATTTTTTCCTATGTGATGGGGATGAACCCAAGGTCCTAGGCTTGTTAGACAGGAGCCCTACCAACCAGCTAGCTACACCCAGTTACACCCAGCCTCTAGGAACTTGGAGGGCTGTGAATCGTGGTGACTTTTACCTGTGTGTTTATCCCCTGCAGAGAGGATCTGACCACCATCCCTCACAGCCTTCCAGACAGCTCTGATGCTCATGATGCTGGGTCTCCAGGGGCCACAAGATTACTTTGTCTTGTTTCCATATGTAGTCATCCTAGTGGGTCTGAAGTGCTAACAGACACTGAGCGCTTCTTTCATGTGTGATCTCATAGCTTCTTTGAGGCTTAATCCTTTTTGCCTACTTTTTAATGAGGTTCTCTTGAATCCTGTTGTGTTAGCTTACAGACATTCCTTTCTTTTCCTGGGATTCTTGTATTGTTTGAAGACAGCAAGTCTGCGGTGACTCATGAAGTCATAAGAAACTCTTTGGGCTTGAGGGCTCAGGGTTGTCCCCTGACAGACATACATGCTCACACCCCCACCCCCACCCCCACTCTCATATGTATGCACACATGCACACTTGAATGCATAACTGTACATGTACACACACGCACGTGTGTGCGCACACACACAGTCACTCTGAGTGCAGACCTAAGCAGCTCTGGTCTCCCGTTAGTGCAGGGAGCTTGCCTTGCACTTCTCCTGAGGCTTTGACTCCTGTTATCTGACCTGCCACTACTTGTGTAGAGGATCCTTTGACCCTGCTTGCTTGTCACACTCACGAGTTCACTCATGACCACCCGTCCTTGTAAACTCTTGCTCCAGATTCCAGAGCAGTTCCTTCCTTTATCTTCAAGACCATGGGATTTTGTTTCATTTAGGTTTGTAGGATCTGTCAGGAAGGGCAAGGCCATGGCTCTTACTGAAGCCCCTGGGGCATTCCTGGTTTCCCTGCAGTGAGGAGGTCAGGGTGCTTGGGCCCGTCTTCAGCCTGAGCCTCACCTACACTTCTTGTTCTGGTGCTGTACTTTGATGCTGTGGTGCTGCCAGCCCTGGGCACAGTGTGGGTCCTCATGTGGTAGCAGCCGTGGACCGTCTCCATCCACAGTAGGTCCTCCTGTCACCTTGCTTACATGGAGACAGTGGTCTCCAGGGCATCTTCCCCATTCTTTGGTGATGCTTCTGTGACAGGAAAGCCCAGTGCAGGTTAGTCTAGATAGCTGTAGGGCCCAGAAAGCTGTGGACAGGCAGGACACACACTCTCTCTCCCCACGTAGCCCCAGCAGGAAGCATGTGAGTCCTCATTGTAGGTTTTGGGCCATGGGTATCAGCACCACACACCATCACTACTCCGTATGTTTACATGGCTGCAGCCACCTTCCTGCCATCCAGGTGACATCACACAGGCAGGTCCTTGGTCTTGCTATAAACCTCTACTAGCATAGATACGGACCAGAACCATCTTGCTACCACGGCAAACAGCAGCCGGACTAAGCTGTCTGTCATTTTCTGACCTTGACCCTCAGCACCCCATCCTGTCGTCTAGGACCTCAGTGCCAGCGTCTGCAGACATGGACAGAATGGCTCACGGATGCCACTGTTTAGTGTGCTGACTCTTGTCTTTGTGCTGTCTGCTTGCTCATGGCAGTTTGTTTCACTGATCCTGTGCCCTGCAGAGTGACCATGTTTGTATTGATGGTTAGAGTGCCCTGCAGAGTAGACAGAGTCAGTTGAGATCTGCAGTAGCCAGCCAGTAAGGCCATCACTAACCACGGAGGCTTTCTAAAAAACCTGTGTCTCCATGTGCCTGAGGGGCTACAGGCTCATTGCATTATTTAGCTGCCCGCCATGCTGGGCAGCTCTGCTCAGCTCACTGTGCTGGTGTGAGCACAGGCTGGGCAGTTCAGCTCAGCTCACTGTGCTGGTGTGAGCACAGGCTGGGCAGTTCAGCTCAGCTCACTGTGCTGGTGTGAGCACAGGCTGGGCAGCTCTGCTC
>JADRCD010181825.1:0-10281 GCA_019843815.1 Montemys delectorum
AAACAAAAAACAAAAAACAAAAAAAAAGAAAAAGAAAAAAGAAAATAGTCTTGACATTTTCTTTAATATCAACAATTTAATAATAACATTGCTATTCTTTCATTGGAGAGATTAAATGTGGACTAATTAACATTGCTGAGGTTTTAATGACTTGTTAAAGGAATGATAGGAATTCAGTTATACCCATTCTATTAGGTTAGTTGTGTTTTGTTTAAGACCTACTCCCTCCATTCTCTTCCTTTTATGGGCATGGCATGGACAGGAGTGGCCACAGCCCAGCCCTAGATAATTCTGCATAGATAGCCATAGAAGGGAAACGGTGAAATTTGACTTGAGATAAAACATGGAGAAACGTGGTAGGTGTAGGTAGCAGACGCAGGAAAAGAAAGCCCAGAACTAATTTTGGAGGAGAACTTGCATAGGAATTATCTGGACTCCTACCTTCCATGAAACGTGATATATAAAGGCTTCTTATACAGTGTGGTAGCAGCACATGGGAGCCCTTTTCCCAGACACATCTGCCCAGCTGCTGAACCTGCTGCCACTTACATACTAAGGCTATGGCCTTGCTGCAGAGAGAAATCTCAACTTGTACAACCATGGGCAGACTGACACATGTGCTGTGTGGTGGAATGCAGGGCACCCCAGCGGAGCTCACGTGGTGGAGAGTGGAGACCCAGGGCGTGCACAGGAAGGTGGTGGCAGTAACTGTTTGGTGTTTGGTGGGAGCAATTCCTCGAGATAGGGGCAGAGTCCTGGTCATGTGCCTAGTCTCCACAGCCACAGTCCTGCCCTCAGCGGCATCTCAAATTTGCTTTGCCAAATTGACACTTAAGCACAACATCCCACAAGATCATGGCCCATGATATTCCAGAGAATACAGTCTTGTAGGAATTTTGTGCTGTCAAAACTGTAAAATGGACCCTGATCAGAATCCATAGGAGAAGGAGGCAGTGAAGACCCAGATCCTTTAAAGGAGTGCAGAAGCATGCGGCCCTCAGCATCTAGGAGAACAGAAGTTTGGCGTCACCCAGACATTTGCAATACTTTGTCCCTGACCATTACAGTTATATCACAGTACAGGAAATGCAGCCATCTGAAGATCCAGCAACCTCTTTGTTTCTAGTGTTCTGTGACGTACTGAAGCAACTTGCAGTGAGAAGAATCCTGGACGTGTTTCTGAGTATATCATGTCTAGCAGAGGGTGCAGTAGGCACCAACTGTTTTGGTTACTTTTCTATTGTTGTGGAAAGGCATCATGACCAGGGCAACTTATTTTAAAAAGCACTTAATTGGGGGTGGGGGGATTGTTAACAGTTCAGAGTGTGAGAACGTGCATCATGGCAGGCAGGTAGGCAGGCAGGCAGGCAGGCAGGCAGGCAGGAAGTAGCTGAGACTGTATATCTTATCTAAAAGTTGGAGGCAGAGAGAGGAGAGAGGAGGTGAAGGAAGAGGAAGAGAGAGAGGTGGGGAGAGAGGGAAGGAGAGAGAGAGAGAGAGAGAGAGAGAGAGAGAGAGAAACAGACAGACACTGAGAGACTAGGTTTGGCATGGGCTTTTGAAACCTCAAATCCCACTTCCAGTGGCACATCCTCCAACAAGGTCACACCTCCTAATCCCTCCCAAAACAGTTCCACAAGCTAGGGACCAAACAGTCAAATATATGAGCCCTAAGAAGGCCATTCTCTTGCTAACCACCCCACCAACCATCTGGCTCTTCTCAGAGCTTAATGGCTGACAAAGAAAGAAGTGACAAAATCAAGTGAGTGTGCAGAACCTTGTTTGGGATATAGGAGGAGAATCGAGGTAAACTCTGATGTCCACTAGAGAACAGCCACAGGCCACTCGAGTTTTACTAGCAGAGATGATAAGAGTGGTTTCTCATTGTGCAGAGGCAGAAGGGTAAGATGGTAGATACTGCTGAGGCTGGACTTACTCTGTGAAGATTAACCAAAGGAGGGTACTGTGCCACACACTGACATGCTGAATGTTAGGGAGCATGGAGATAAGATGATGATTAAACTAGTGTGGGGTCTGAGCCTGGTAAGGTAGGTGCACTCCTATGGCCTTCTGGAAAGATAGTTCCAGAACACAGGATGCCCATGTAGGGCGTGTGTGGCTGGTGGCTTTCATAGATGGGAAAGAGCACACACATCTTCAAAACATTTTAAAACAAAAGTGGAATCAAGACTAGTGTTACATCTGGTGAAATGGCTCAGCCAGTAGAAGTGCTGTTTCAAAAGGTTTAAGGAATATTTCTAAGTCCAATATTTGCTGCATGTTTCTTCCAGCTACTTTTATGTCTCTGGCTGAGCAGAGCTGATGGTACCCAGTAGACTTAGTTTGCATATATACAGTTTCTTAAAACTTGGCATCTGGCTCGTGTGTTCTTTAGGGTTCTGAGCACAAGACAGACAGACCCTCACAGTGAGGGGAGCCATTAACATTACTGTGCTGTTCTCTTCCATAGGCATCTTCCAAAATTGTATGTACACAGGAGGTGCATACTGAGCCTGGGCAGGAGATTGGGGTCCCTTCTCAAGGAAGTGGCTTCCTCTTTCACTGGATGTGGTTTGGGGAGTGTTTTTTTTTTCTACTGCTAGGAGCAATAGCTGAAGCAGCAACCACAGATTTCAGGGTCTGACCTCCCAGCAGACCTACTCCCTCCATTCTCTTCCTTTTATGGGCATGACATGGACAGGAGTGGCCACTGCCCAGCCTCAGATAACTCTGCATAGATAGCCATAGAAGGGAAACAGTGGAGTTTGATATGAGGTAAAACATTCAGAGAGGTGGCAGGTGTAGGAAGCAGATACAGGAAAAGAAAGCAGGGAACTAATTTTGGAGGAGAAATTGCACAGCATTTATCTGGACTCCTCCCTTCCATGAAAGGTGAAATGCAAAGTGTGTGTGTGTGTGTGTGTGTGTGTGTGTGTTAGTGTGTTATTGTGTTATTGCATGTATTTCGGCCTTTAAGCACATTGAACAGTATCCAAAGCCATTTTTATATCCCAGTTTGTGAATGCTCTACCAAGGTTTAAGAATTTCTTGTGTTGTGATTCATCCCATCTGTTCTGCTTCTTTCACATCTTACTCAGTTCATACCAATAACCATGGAGGAGCAGTATTTGGTGCTGAACTCTCCCAAGGCAACATGCCATAGAAACTCTTTACATCGGACATAAACTGTGCTAATATAATTACCTTGTTCAGATGTATAGCACTTCTAGCCCCATAGTATTCTTGTTTCCCATTTCATTTAAAAATGCTTAGAGTGAACGCTGCCTCTTGTCGGGCTGTAATCAGTGCACCCTCTGTGAAAGTGGAGAGGTTTGCATAGCCGCAGTGAAACAGTTCCTCCTATTAACAACAGCTGTCATACTATAGAACCAAGTTGCAGCTAAGGCCATTCCTGATATCCCACCAGTCAGCCTTGAAAGCTTAGAATATGTGCTTAAATAGTTTGCCCTTGACCTTTAGAGAAAGTGTGGTCCTGGTAACACAGCTGTGTGGCTTCCAAACCATGCAGAGATTAAATGTGAATTTAAGTCATCTAAGTATGTTATGACTTGATATAAGTGATTAAAAACTAAGAATTCCAATTTTGTCAGGCTTCACTACTTTTAAGAAGGCAAGATTTAATTTTTAGCCAAGATTGATGGTCAACTATTAAGACATTGGCAGCATCCATGCACACCTAAATTATTTCAAAGTTACTTAAGAATGTTCTGAAAGTACTCAAAGTATCCAGGGCCAGTTACACTTGCAGCCCAGAGCAAAGCAAGGAGCACAGTGCTGCATAAGCAAGGAGCACAGTGCTGCAGTAAACATCATTTCCTAGTTCCAGGGAATAGTACTGTGTGCCTAGGCATTAATCATAATAAATACCCAAAGCACCGTGTGCCTATTGACATTTTAAAATAAAATTGAAAACAAGAATATTGTGAAGGCCAGTCTTTGCCAAGTGCATCTTCATGCTTCTCATCCTGCTACATGCTCCATTTATGGCACCTGGTCAGCAGAACTAACAGTATTCTTTTGACCTAGTTTTATATGTAGAAGCATTGCTCAGACTCGGGGTCTGGCTCTTACATGCATTAGATCTGTGAGTCCATATTAGGCCCTTACATTGAGGGGAGCAACCAATGTTGCCTTAGTCCAGTTTTCACCAGCACAGGTACATAGGAGCTGCATAGTGAGTCTGGGAAGAAGTGGCCTCTTCTACTAGAGGTAGTGTTGGGAGTGTCCCCATTCAGGCTGACAACAGCAGCTAAAAGCAGCAAGCCCAGATTCAGGTTCTGAGCTCTCTGCCACCTGTTCCCTCCATTCTCTTCCTTTTATGGGCATGGCATGGACAGGAGAGGCAACAGCCTACCCTTGGGTAATTCTGCATAGACAGACACAGAAGGCAAATGACAGGATTTGCCCTGAGGTAAAACGTGCAGAGAAGAGGCAGGTTCAGGACAAAAGGGCAGAAAAGTTGCCTTTGGAAGAGAAATTGCAGACACCTGCCCTTCATGAAAGGGTGAAATGTAGAGGCAGATTATACAGGGCAGCAGTGGCACATGCCGAGCCTGTTCCCAGTCTGGATCCTCAGAGAGTGGCTTCTCTTCAGAGGAAAGCCCCAGCCTGGCCAGCATGGCAGACTGACACCAATATGGAGAGACAGAATGCAGGACACCCCAGGGGCTTGCCCAGTAGAGAGTGGAGCCCCAGAGCTTGTAAAGGAATGAGGTGGCAGCAGCTGCTCATCACACATGGGAGGAATTCTCTGAGGCAGGGCCAGATTCATGGTCATGTACATAGGGCCTAACACTGGAGTCCTGCCCCTGACCTGGGCCTCAAATTCACATTTTCTTGAATTTCAGTCCAGTGCCCCCAGAAGATTGTAGTCCATGCTTTTTGGAGAATTCTGTCTTTATCAGGATTCTGGTCTGGCGTGGATTGTAGGAGACCTGACCACAGACCTCAGAATGCAGTGAAGGCCCACCTTAGTGTTCACCTAGGTCCCTTAACTGAATGCAGGATCCTGCAGCCCTCAGCATTCAGGAGAACGGAACTTGAGACTGAGCCCAGAACTTGAGCCATTCCCCCACCACCACCTAAGGAGATTAGCTTATGGGAGAGAGGGATGTTTTCAGAACTCACTCTGTATCAGTGACCAGGCTGGTGCTTTGCAAAGCCTCAACTTGACTCCATGGAGTGGTGACAAGATTCTCAAGAGATCTTACAGCAGAAGCAGATCCTTGGATCTTGACTTTGAGATCTTTGTCGCCTTGCCATCTTTGGCAACTCCTTCACACCCTATCCCCTAATCCCTCTCTTCCTGATACTGCGGAAGATGAGTCATGGCAAAGGGATTCCCTCTTTGGTTTGGTCAAGATTGCCTTGCCCTGTTTGCTGTGATTCATTGATTGTTATGGGGGAATTTGAGAAAAGACTTTAATGAGCTACCATATAAGGTCATATCCAGCAGAGAGGTTGTGTGGGAGACCAGGCTCAGAGCTCAATGGCAGTCTAGGTGGGAAAGAAATGGGGTGTCCAGAGCCTTATCTGGAATTGTAGGAGAATTAGAGGTGAACTAGTATGCCCTAGGAAAAGAGAAGCCTGCTACATACAGGAGTTTTTATTAGGCAAGAAAAGGAAAGCTTATGTTTCTGTGGGTGGAGGCAGGCAAAAGGGTAGGGCATTAGTGAAAGGCGGGGGGGGGGGAGGAGGCGTATTTTCTAATAATTAATTTAAAGGCCCCGTGCTATCTAATGACATTCAGAGTGGGAGGTGGCATGGTGATAAGAAAATGAATATACTTACATAGGCACAGTGTATGGAAGTCCACTGCTGTGGACTTCTGGGGAGATGGACACAGGACTGGATGTGCCCCTTCGAGGACTCTCAGGACTGCTGCTCCTGCTCTGTGCCCTGCCCTGGGCTGAAGGTGCAAAAGTGCTGGTGTTACCCATGGAGGGCAGCCACTGGCTGAGCCTGAGGGATGTTGTGAGGGAGCTCCACACCAGAGGTCACCAGACTGTGGTCCTGGCTCCAGAGGTGACCATGCACATCAAAGGAGAGGACTTCTTCACCCTCAAAACCTATGCATTTCCATATACCAAGGAAGAATATCAGCAAGAAATACTGAGCAACTCTAAGAAGGGCTTTGAAACACAGCATTTTGTAAAGGCCTTTTTTGAAAATATAGCATCTATAAAACAATTTTTAGAGCTCTACTCAAATTCTTGTACAGCTCTATTGCACAATAAGACCCTGATCCAGCAACTGAATTCCAGTTCCTTTGATGTGGTCTTAACAGACCCCATTTTCCCCTGTGGAGCAGTACTGGCCAAGTACCTACAGATTCCTGCTGTTTTTTTTCTGCGTTCTCTTCCCTGTGGCATAGACTATGAGGCCACACAGTGTCCAAATCCTTCTTCTTATATTCCAAACCTACTCACAATGCTTTCTGACCACATGAGCTTCCTGCAAAGGGTCAAGAACATGCTGTACCCTCTGACCTTGAAGTACTTTTGCCATTTATCAATCACTCCGTATGAAAGCCTCGCCTCTGAGCTTCTAGAGAGAGAAGTGTCTTTAGTGGAGGTTCTCAGCCATGCATCAGTGTGGCTGTTCCGAGGGGACTTTGTGTTCGACTACCCCAGGCCCATCATGCCTAACATGGTCTTCATTGGGGGCATCAACTGTGTTGTCAAGAAGCCGCTCTCTCAGGTCTGTATTCTGCTTTTATCTCAAGGATTTTCCAGGAAAAATATTTTTTTACTTTCAAATTTTTATTTATCTAACTCATCTTTCCAAAGGTATCTTTTCTTTCCTGAGAGGCTTTAGTTAAATTAACCTATTAAGGTGTTCACCATGCCATACTTTGGGACTAAGGCTAAGGTGGGGGGGCGACTAGTTCTGAGGTGCTGGAGTGGGACTCAACTGGGATTGCCCACGTATCCAGACATGGTTTTTCTATTGGTGAGTATCCTGATTCTGCCCAGGAGCTGAGAAATTGAGCTATGGCCTGACTCACCAGAGGGTGTATTGCTTTCAGATTTTTTTTTCTGAAGGTTAAAGCAATCAGCAAATTGTAGTTGTTGATATGGCAGTTTTTAATATTGCTCTCAGGGATGAAATGGGTGTGTGTTCACAGAACACTTGAGCACTCAACAGATCTGGAAGCAAGCTAATCAGTAGTTTATAGGATCAATTGGACCAGCCACATATCAAATGCTCAATAGACTGTAACTGAGCCGCTACTGTATGACAGATCTTCCATGATATAACAGAATTGTCTATTTCAAATTTTGTATGTAGAAAACTAAAAGAAAAATAGTCTAGAAAAGTCTACCATAACAAAACTTCTTACTTTATCATAGGGTGGAGGTAGAAAGTAAGTTGTACATTTCACTCCTGAGGCCACTGGCTACTTCCAGTCTAGTCAGATTGTCAGGCAGTAATTGAACCTATACTAAAACAGTTTAATGGAGATCTAAGGAAGTTAAATGAGTCTGTATTTAATGAGGAAACCTGTGGGCTGGGTTTAGGGATACACTGGTCAGTAATCCTAGAACTTTGAAAGATGAGGAAGGATTAGGAGTACATGTCCACCAAGGCTACATAATAAAGCTGGAGCTAGGATAAATAATGAGAACCAGAGAGGGGAAGATGGAAGGAAGAGGTAGAGGGGAGGGAAAGAGAAGAAAGGGCAGGAAAAAGAAGAGATGAGGAAGATGAGGGCAAGTAGGGGAGAGAGGAGAGAACCGATGAGAATGTGGAATTTGAAATTCTAGGATTAGAAGCTGATACAGATGAATGACTTCCTACAATGGAGAGGAAGTCTGTGACATAAAATCAAAGGGAAAGTGGTTACTTGGAAACAGTTTCTTCTGACTGCTTTCAGCCATGTCGACTGCACTAAAGCTGTATGCGAACCTCACGCCCATGTGAGTGGCTTTTTAAATTCTTGATCTTGTTTTAGGTGGAACAGGGCCTCCTAGTCTAGAGCTTACAGTGTGTTGCTCCTTCCTTGCCTGCAGCATTCTGGAGAATGTTCCTACTGATACCGTGAGGGAATCCCCTACAGTGTATTTGAATGCCTTTTTAGAAATTAGGTGATGTGTGCATGTACGCCAAGGCGCTTGTGTGGAAGTCAAGAATTTCAACTTCTGGCTGCTGGATCACTCCTTTTATCCTAGGTTCCAAGAGATCAAAGTCAAATTGTCAGGCTTGTGCTGGAATATGCTCTTACATACAGGTCTACTGGTGGATTCAAGAGGCACAGGAAATACCTTTTGACCACCATGACAAATCTTCCCTAAAAGGTGACCTTCTACAGGCATGTCTTCACAAGTGTTTTGAGACAGAGCCATTTTTGAAGAAAGTTTCAAGCTTAACAGTTCATTTTTTTAAAAAAATGTCTTTTTTTATAGTTGGGCCTGGAATCCCTGCCCTTAGGAAGCAGAGTAGCTTCCTGTGAGTTCAAGGACAACCTGGCCTACAAAATGAGTTCCAGTCCAGCCAGGAACTTTACATTTATAGCAGCACTAATCCAAGACAGATGAATACTGATCCTTGTGTTGGCTTTCAACTGTTAAAACAAACCAGAGCTGAAGATCCATGGCCTCTGAGTAACCTTGCTATGCCAGGTTCTTTGCTTACCATGGAGACTCTGCTGACTCTCTCACCCACTGTGCAGTTTCATGTCCCACCCAGGGTGATGATTTCCACATTTAACCATCACAGAACTGTGTGTGTTCATTATCCCCAAATCCATGATACTGTCTACCAGTTCAGTTCATATCAACACAACATACTACTCAGTGACTCTTCCTTTCTTATGTATGTGCATATATGTCTGTATGGTGTGTGTGTGTGGGGGGGGTGCACGCGCTCGTGTGCACAAGTGCACGCATTGAGTTTCAAGGCTGATGTCAGGAATCCTGACATCCTCAATTACTGTTGCACTTTATCCAGGGTCTATCTCTCTCTCTCTCTCTCTCTCTCTCTCCCCCTCCCTCTCTCTCTCTCTCTCCCTCTCTCCAAAAAAAAAAAAAAAAATCCAGAGCTTTGCCAATATGGCTCATCTTGCCAGCCAGCATGCTCTGGGGACCTCATACCTCTGCCTTCTGAGGATTATCTCACACATCAGACCTTTTATTTAGGTTTCTGGGGATGCTTGCCTAGTAAGCACTGAAACCTGTAGGCCATTTCCCCAGTCCTCAGTGACTGTCTTCATTAGCTCCCTAGGCTGGAGAAAACTCTTTGGTTGTTTCAAAGTCTGGTATGTGGTCTGATTTGGGAACTTTCTAAATGTATTGCTTAGAAAACAGCTACTCCAATACTGCAGTGACTATTCGACATGATTTCTAAAGACCCTTGGGTGCCCTGGGGGATGGGATTGAATCTTGTTTCTGCTGTGTGCTGTACATATGTCACTGCATGAGGCTACATTTCCAGGGTAGTAAGGGTATCCAACATAATTTCAAGTTGTCTAAATTTATGATAATGTGCTTAGGTCCCATGACCTCTTGGGAGAGAATTACAAAATGTGGCATCTTAAACCCATTCTGATCCATTTTGCTTCAATGCCAAGTCTTCATAGATAACATTTAAGTGAGGTAGAATATTCTGTGTTGTACTCTCTAAAGGCAACCATCTTCTGCAAGGTCCAACTGTGCTACAGAATGGACTCTATTGCATATATATATATAGATATATAGATATGTGTGTTATAACATTATATCACATATATGATATATATGTATATATACATATATGGCAACCAAGGAACTTGTATATCCTTTAAAAGGCACTTTTCACTTCCAGCATCTTCCACTGTTGTAGAACAAACTTAGGCACTAACCAGCTAAATGCTGAGACCTTGATAAACGTAACCTTAAACCTTCAGAGAGATCACTATCCTAGCAATCCTTCTTTTTGCCCATTGAAATGAACTTCAGGCTTCTACAAAAAATGGGAAGAGTAAGTGTGATACACACTACCAAGTTCGTGGTAATTCGTGGCAGCAGTAACAAGAATCTACTTAAGTCTACTTACTTCAGTTTAGCTGCTTTTAAAAGCTTAGTTTTAACCTTCCATTAAACAGTACTCAATTGATCCAATATCAGCATGATTTTAGGTAAACTAAAAGCCTTTCTTTTCAACTTCTCTTAAACGAAAGACTCAAAATATGCATATCTTTTTACCACAGTGCACATATGGGGAAGTGGAGCTATAAGGTTCAAGGAAAGCTCTCTGAGTCGAATGTTCAATAGAATGGACATT